>WNWK01011865.1:0-62437 GCA_009830355.1 Cherax destructor | reverse complement strand
GGGGTGTGTGTGGGGGTGTGTTGGGGTGTGTGTGGTGTGTGTGTGTGTGGGGGGTGTGTGTGGGGGTGTGTGTGGGTGTGTGTGTGGGTGGGTGTGGGGGGGGGTGTGTGTGTGTGTGTGTTAGTTAGTTACCATTTTGTCCTAGGCACATGTCGATTAGACACTAGGCCTGTTGTATGTATGTGTGCGTGTGTGTGTGTTAAAGAAACATTCGAAATGTTTCGCCGTGGGAATAGAACCCGGGCCCTCCGTGCGTGAAGCGAGAGCTTTACCACCAGACCACCGGGGCTGTGTGTGTGTGTGTGTGTGTGTGTTCCTGATCCAGCAAGAGACCCTCCTTGGCTAGCTGCAAGAACTGTGTCAAAACTGTCAGTGGTGACAATAAGGCAGAAGGAGGTGCATTTCCTTCTTAAATCGCTTGACCAAGAAAAGGCTGTGGGCCCAAACAAGTTGAGCCCAAGATTGCTGAGAAGATGTGCAGACCAGTTAGCAGCACCTCTAACTCGCATCTTTCAGCACTGCCTAGTACAGTGTAATGGCCTTTTCTGTGGAAAAAAGCAAATGTAGTCCCTGTTCACAAAAAGAAGAGCAGAGCAGAAATCAGCAACTACAGACAAGTGTCACTCCTGTCAATCACTGGCAAGATCCTTGAGACAATAATCTCAAGACAAATGACTGAGTTTTTTGACTACCACTCACTACTTTGAGACCGTCAATATGGCTTCAGGAAAGGTTACTCTCCACTAAATGGCACCAGTCATTGGATGAATCCAAAGTCAGCTGTGTGGTAGCACTGGACACTGATGGTGCTTTCGACCATTAAGAACCACGTTGTAAATCTTGCAAACAAGGCAGCCAGGAAGCTTACAGCACTTCGACGTATCTCGCATCTGCTCGACAGTAGGGGTTGCAAGATTCTGTATGAGGCACAAGTACGCTCACACCTTGAGTATGGTCCACTTTCTTGGTTTGCCTGCCCCACATCTCATCTGCAACAGCTTGACAGAGTAGAGAACAGAGCAAGACGTCTCATCTCTCACCTGGACCCATCCTGGATAGATCAGTAATTTCAGCAGAGCCTTCAACACAGGAGGGATGTGGGTGGCCCTACTGTTATGTACAAGGCCAACATTGTCAAAGTACCACACTTGGCTCCACTTTGAGGACAGCGAGAAGCAAGCTTCTATACCACAAGACAGGCAGAAAGCAGCAACTTCACTCTGACTGTACCCTTCTCCAGAACATCACTTCATCTGAGATCATTTATCCCCAGGATGACTCGAGTCTGGAACACATTCGTACAGCATAATGATCTCAAGAGATAAAGTCAATTGATCAAATGAAAATGCTGGTCCACAGATGGCTCAAACTTCATCCTGATCCCTACTTGTATGTTTCACAACAATAAAAATGCTTTCAAATGAGCTGATGAAGGTAACAGCTCTTAGCTTGTCAATAAAGTTAGGAATCCTTAACTTGTCAATAGCTTGTCAATAAAGTTAGGGATCCTTAACCTAACCTTGTCAAACCAAGTATGTATGTATGTATATATGTATGTATGTATATATGTCCTAGGTAGTAGGTTGGTAGACAGCAACCGCCTAGGGAGGTACTACCGTCCTGGCAAGTGAGTGTAAAACGAAAGCCTGTAATTGTTTTACATCATGGTAGGATTGCTGGTGTCTTTTTTCTGTCTCATAAACATGCAAGATTTCAGGTACATCTTGCTACTTCTACTTACACTTAGGTCACACTACACATTCATGTACATACAAGCATATATATACACACTCCTCTGGGTTTTCTTCTATTTTCTTACTAGTTCTCGTTCTTATTTCCTCTTATCTCCATGGGGAAGTGGAACAGAATTCTTCCTCCATAAGCCATGCATATCGTAAGAGGCGACTAAAATGCCGGGAGCAAGGGGCTAGTAACCCCTTCTCCTGAATATATTACTAAATGTAAAAGGAGAAACTTTCATTTTTCCTTTTTTGCCACCCTGCCTCGGTGGGAAACGGCCTTTTATGTAAGTTTATTTTTTTTAATGCTTTTGTAAGTGTATTTTTGGGGGTCTAAAAGGACTAGTCTATTTTACATTATTCCTTATGGGGATAAATTCCTTTGGTAATGGCACTTGAACAGCATTCTGGAATGAAAAAATATCGTTAACCGAGGTACCACTGTATGTCTTCTTTCTTTCAACACATCAGCCGTTTCCCACCGAAGCGCGGTGGCCCAAAAGGAAAAACGAAAGTTTCTCCTTTTACATTTAGTAATATATACAGGAGAAGGGGTTACTAGCCCCTTGCTCCCGGTATTTTAGTCGCCTCTTACGACACGCATGGCTTACGGAGGAAGAATTCTGTTCCACTTTCCCATTGAGAATATATGTATGTATGTATGTATATATGTATGTATGTATGTATGTATGTATGTATGTATATATGTATGTCTGGATGTACAGTGGACCCCCGGCTAATGAACAAAATTCATTCCAGAAGCCTGCTCAAGTGCCATTACCGAATGAATTTACGTCCTTAAGAAATAATGTCACGTAGGTTAGTCTATTTCAGACCCCCAAAATACACTTCCACAAGCACTTACAATATTATACTTACATAATTGTACGATTTCCGGGGTGTTCGTTAGCCGGGGGTCCACTGTATACAGTAGAACGTCATTTAGCACGAGATTATGTTGCACGTTACCGGTATTGCACGATTTAAGATTTGCGACACATTATCATCTTACACGACGTAAAGATGATATTACACGGTTCGGCAGGAGGGGAAAATTTTTGAGCGCATGGTTATTTACTGCTTAAGAATCCTCATGCTTTGAGGAAAAGGGAATTTGTTGTTTTCATTCCTGCAAACTAAGTTTATTCAGATACACGGGCCAGGAGCTGAGTCTCGACCCTGCAACCACAATTAGGTGAGTACAGTTACATACATTATCATACATAGCAGCATATGTGTAGAGAACCTAGGATAACCCAAGTCAGTCAATGGAAATACTGTCACTCTGACTTTTGGGTTATCCTAGGTTCTCTACACATATGCTGCCATGTATGATAATCTTCGTAACTGTATCTGTGTATACCTGAATAAACTTACTTACAGTTTGTGGGAAGGAAAAACAAGTAACCATTCTCACAAGCAGTCTTGTTACTACTACTGTTGTTGTGGTTCAGCAGACACCACCCGCCTTACCCACCCACCACGGACCCCACCATCCCAGCATTCGTACGTATTTCATACGCGTCAAGAAGTCCTGGCTACAAGCCAGCTGTGTTTGTGAAGAATAAAATAAGAGTGAATTGTGTTTTGATCTTGAATTAACGAAGAAAACAAAGATATTAGACAAGACATAACCCGTGGCCGTAATGAAGTGTTACTTTGTACACATAAAAAGATGTAAACATAAGTTTGTGTGACTGACTGACTTGACTGACTGACTGACTTGACTGACTGAATGACTGACTGAGTGACTGACTAACTGAATGACTTGACTGACTGACTGAATGACTTGACTGACTGAATGACTTGACTGACTTACTGAATGACTTGACTGACTGACTGAATGACTTGACTGACTGAATGACTTGACTGACTTACTGAATGACTTGACTGACTGACTGAATGACTTGACTGACTTACTGAATGACTTGACTGACTTACTGAATGACTTGACTGACTTACTGAATGACTTGACTGACTTACTGAATGACTTGACTGACTTACTGAATGACTTGACTGACTTACTGAATGACTTGACTGACTTACTGAATGACTTGACTGACTTACTGAATGACTTGACTGACTTACTGAATGACTTGACTGACTTACTGAATGACTTGACTGACTTACTGAATGACTTGACTGACTTACTGAATGACTTGACTGACTTACTGAATGACTTGACTGACTTACTGAATGACTTGACTGACTTACTGAATGGCTTGACTGACTTAAAGTTAGACACTCAGTTCAACCATCGACTTCAGTTCAAGAACTTCTACTATCCACCTCAGCCCAGTAGGGCCACACCATCCATATCCACTCTTCACTACCATCCACAAACATCATTACCCACAATTTAAGGTAAGAAATACTATTATTTTTATTGCATTTGTAGTCTTAAGCAGTAATAGATCATGACAATGCACTACAATTACATATCCACCTCAGCTCAGTAGGGCCACACCATCCATATCCACTCTTCACTACCATCCACAAACATCATTACCCACAATTTAAGGTAAGAAATACTATTATTTCTATTTCATTTGTAGTCTTAAGCAGTAATAGATCATGACAATGAACTAAAATTACATATTCGCCTTCAATTTTTGCAAGATATGTTGGTCTAAAAAAACTTGTTTGGCTTTTTGGGGACTCTCAAACACGTAACCCTATTTTTCCCATAAGTTCTGTTAATTATTTAAGACGAAATTATCTAACACGACTTTTTCAGGAACGTAACTATCGTGCTAAATGACGTTCTACTGTATATGTACAGTAGAGCCCCCCTTTTCGGCGTTTTGCCTTTCGGCATTCCGTTCATACGGCGAGTTCAAATTATGACCAAAACTTTTGTATATGGTGAGTGGTCTTTCAGATACGGCGCGTGCCACCCGGTTTGTTTACATTTTCCGTGAGCACATTTCTCTATTATGTAATAATCCCTCTTGGGCACATTAAATGTCTAATTTTACATCAATATAGACATTTTCATTAATCCATGTATGATATTTTCTTCAAAATTATATAAGAAACACGTTACATAGCATATAAACATGCTGTTTATATGCTATGTAGGTGTGGTTGTCGGGCGGAGGGAAAACATTATGTAATACAGTAGATCGTCATTTAGCACGGTAGTTACGTTCCTGAAAATGTCATGTTAGATAATTAAAAGAACTTATGGGAAAAATAGGGTTACGTTTCTGGCAGTCCCCAAAAAGCCAAACAAGTTTTTTTTAGACCAACAGATCTTACAAAAATAAAAGTGAATATGTAATTGTAGTTCATTATCGTGATGTATTATGTTGTTTTTACTGCTTAAGACTACAAATGTAACAGAAATAATAGTATTTACCTTAAATTATGGGTGCTGGTGTTTGTGGATGATTGTGAAGAGAGTGGAGAGTTATGCTGTGGCCCTACTGGGCATTGGAGGACAATCAAAACACAGATGTGATTTACACAGATTTTGCAAAGGCGTTTGACAAATGCGATCATGGAGTGATAGCGCACAAAATGAGGGCCATAGGCATTACGGGGAAGTTAGGCAGATGGATTTTTGAGTTCCTAACACACAGAACACAAAAAGTAGTAGTGAACAGGGCAAGATCCAGCATCAGCGAGGTCAAAAGCTCAGTGCCCCAAGGCACTGTCCTGGCACCTCTGCTGTTTCTCATCCTCATAGCAGACATAGATAAAAACACCCAGCACACTTTTGTATCATCATTTGCAGATGACACTAAAATAAGCATGAAAGTCACTACGGTAGAGGACACTGAAAAATTACAGGAGGACATATGCAGGGTCTTCCAATGGGCAGTGGAGAACAACATGACGTTCAATGGTGATAAGTTTCAGCTGCTTAGGTATGGAAAAAATGAAGAACTCAAAAGGAACACTATATACAAAACGCAAGAGGGTCACCACATAGAACGAAAGGAACACGTAAATGACTTGGGAATAATTATGTCTGCTGATCTGTGGTTTAAAGACCATAACAAGACAAAGATCACAACAGCCAGGAAGATGACGGGGTGGGTATTGAGAACTTTCAAAACAAGGGAAATAATGCCGATGGTGACACTATTCAAATCGCTAGTGCTCCCCCACTTAGAATACTGCTCAGTGCTGACGGCCCCGTTCAGGGCAGGAGAAATAGCAGAGCTGGAACAAATCCAGAGATCGTTTACGGCTCACATTGAGCCATTGAAACATCTAAATTATTGGGAACGCCTTCAAGTCTTGAACATGTACTCATTGGAGCGGAGGAGAGAGATACATGATAATATATACATGGAAAGTACTTGAGGGCCTGGTCCCAAATCTGCACACTGCCATAACAACATACTGGAGTGAGAGATATGGGAGAAAGTGTAAAATAAACCCAGTGAGGAGCAGGGGTGCGGTGGGGACAATACGGGAGCACTGTATTAACATCCGGGGTCCCAGACTATTCAACATCTTACCAGAAGATATCCGAAACACGGCTGGAACCAGTGTAGAAGCCTTCAAGAGGAAACTGGACAAATATCTTCACCAGGTGCCAGATCAACCAGGCTGTGATGGATATGTGGGGCAGCGGGCCTCCAGCAGCAACAGCCTGGTTGACCAGGCAAGCACCAGACGAGCCTGGCCCATGGCCGGGCTTAGAGAGTAGATACTCTCGAAACATCTAAATTATTGGGAACGCCTTCAAGTCTTGAACATGTACTCATTGGAGCGGAGGAGAGAGAGATACATGATAATATATACATGGAAAGTACTTGAGGGCCTGGTCCCAAATCTGCACACTGCCATAACAACATACTGGAGTGAGAGATATGGGAGAAAGTGTAAAATAAACCCAGTGAGGAGCAGGGGTGCGGTGGGGACAATAGGGGTGCGGTGGGGACAATACGGGAGCACTGTATTAACATCCGGGGTCCCAGACTATTCAACATCTTACCAGAAGATATCCGAAACACGGCTGGAACCAGTGTAGAAGCCTTCAAGAGGAAACTGGACAAATATCTTCACCAGGTGCCAGATCAACCAGGCTGTGATGGATATGTGGGGCAGCGGCCTCCAGAGCAACACCTGGTTGACCAGGCAAGCACCAGCGAGCCTGGCCCATGGCCAGGCTGAGGTAGATACTCAAACTCTTCAAAGGTATATCAGTAAGGCAGTAAGATCGATTGTAAGTCAGTCTAAGTCATTCAGTAAGTCAGTCAAGTCATTCAGTAAGTCAGTCAAGTCATTCAGTAAGTCAGTCAAGTCATTCAGTAAGTCAGTCAAGTCATTCAGTAAGTCAGTCAAGTCATTCAGTAAGTCAGTCAGTCATCAGTAGTCAGTCGTCATTCAGTGTCACAGTCATTCGTGTCAGTCAAGTCATTCAGTAAGTCAGTCAAGTCAGTCAGTCAGTAAGTCAAGTCAGTCAGTCAGTAAGTCAAGTCAGTCAGTCAGTCAGTAAGTCAAGTCAGTCACTCAGTCACACAAACTTATGTTTACCTCATTTTATGTGTACAAAGTAACACTTCATTACGGCCATGGGTTATGTCTTGTCTAATATCTTTGTTTTCTTCGTTAATTCTAAGACTTAAATGCTTATACCTTTTCTTGCCACTTTGAGCAACACTTTGATTGCTTGGCAGATACAAGATATAGCAATTTAAAGATCAAAACACAATTCACTCTCTCTCATTCTTCACAAACACAGCTGGCTTGTAGCAGAGGACTTTTTTTTGACGCGTATGAAATACGTACGAATGCTGGGATGGTGGGGTCCGTGGTAGCTGGGGAAGGCGGGTGGTGTCCGCTGAACAACAAAAAAGCGGCTGCTTGTGGGAATGGTTATTTGTTTTTCCTTCCCGCAAACTGTAAGTAAGTTTATTCAGGTATACACAGATACAGTTACAAAGATTATCATACATAGCAGCATATGTGTAGAGAACCTAGGATAACCCAAAAAGTCAGACAGAATGGAAATAAGTCACACTGACTTTTTTGGGTTATCCTAGGTTCTCTACACACATGCTGCTATGTATGATAATCTTTGTAACTGTATCTGTGTATACCTGAATAAACTTACTTACAGTTTGCGGGAAGGAAAAACAAATTAACATTTCCTCAAGAGGCCGTCTTGTTGGGGATCAGTGGGGGAGATTACCGGCCGTCCCCAGCCACCCCCCGACACCACCCCATCCTTCGTAGTTCATACACGTTCAGTCCACTGCTACAAGCTAGCTATGTTTGTGAAGAAGAGAGAGCGTGAATTGTGTTTTGATCTTTAAATTACTATATCTTGTATCTGCCAAGCAATCATGACACCTAGTAGGCATACCAGTGTTGCTCAAAGTGGCAAGAAAAGGTATAAGCATTTAAGTCTTAGAATTAACGAAGAAAACAAAGATATTAGACAAGACACAACCCGTGGCTGTAATGAAGTGTTACTTTGTACACATAAAAAGATGTAAACATAAGTTTGTATGACTGACTGACTTGACTAGACTGACTTACTGACTTGACTGACTTACTGACTGACTTGACTGACTTGCTGAATGACTTGACTGACTTGCTGAATGACTTGACTGACTTACTGAATGACTGACTTGACTGACTTACTGAATGACTTGACTGACTTACTGAATGACTTGACTGACTTACTGAATGACTTGACTGACTTACTGAATGACTTGACTGACTTACTGAATGACTTGACTGACTTACTGAATGACTTGACTGACTTACTGAATGACTTGACTGACTTACTGAATGACTTGACTGGCTTACTGAATGACTTGACTGACTTACTGAATGACTTAAAGTTAGACACTCAGTACAACCATCAACTTCAGTTCCAGAACTTCTACTATCCACCTCAGCCCAGTAGGGCCACAGCATAACTCTCCACTCTCTTCACAATCATCCACAAACACCAGCACCCACAATTTAAGGTAAATACTATTATTTGTTACATTTGTAGTCTTAAGCAGTAAAAACAACATAATACATCACGATAATGAACTATAATTACATATTCATTTTTATTTTTGTAAGATCTGTTGGTCTAAAAATAACTTGTTTGGCTTTTTGGGGACTCCCAGGAACGTAACCCTATTTTTCCCATAAGTTCTTTTAATTATCTAACACGACGTTTTCAGGAACGTAACTACCGTGCTAAATGACGATCTACTGTAACTTCAAGATATTCCCATGTGACTTCAAGATACAGTAATCACATATGACTTCAAGTGAAGCTTAAGTTAACTTAAGCCAAATGGTGCAAAAATAAAGTCTGTTACCCTTATATTTGTCTTTTTCCTTCATTGAGAACCCTGAATTAATAATGTTCATTAGCAATCTTTCGAAAACATAACTAGAAATGAAGCAAAACTCACGTATGCTCGGCGTCTATGTCATTGTCACCTTCAACAAAATATGAAAATTTTGAAACATGTTTAACTGCAGGTCTTGGGTCATCAATTTCACCAGAAGCAATCTGTTGAACACAAAAGGTTCTAATTAAAATAAAATACAATATACAGATCAGAGTTTATGTTCCTATACTATGAAGAATAAAAAGGCACAATACTGTTACTGGTACAATTCACACACAACCCGTACACAGGAGAGAGGAGCTTACGACGACGTGTAGGTCCGACTTGGACCATTTACAAAGCCACACTTTGCAACTGGTCCAAGTCAGACCAAAACATTATTGCAAACTCCTCTCCCCTAGCTATACACTTGTCCATACATCCCCTTATTACAGATATCATTACTGGAACTCAACACACTATACATGTATATGATATAAAAAATTACCATTTAACCTAAATGATGAACAATCACGTCAACCCAGATCTAAATCTACATAATCTATTTCCCAATAAAAATTTCATGTAAAGTAACTGCCTCTATTACACAGCATCACAAGCCAGCACTGTCCTAAATACTGCTAAAAATATTGCAGTTCTTAATTACAATATCAGGTCCCTTAAGCAAACACTATGATGACCTCCTGGCACTCCTTGATTCCCCAAGGACAACCTTCTCCTGTATTATTCTTACTGAAACATGGCTTAAGCAGGACACAATAGATATCTACTCACTACCAGGATACACAGCAATACACAACTGCAGACCACACCAAGTTGGGGGTGGTATTGCAATCTATTACTCTAATGAACTATCTTCTTATAACACCACTTGCTATAGTGATGAATATGGAGAATATATTTTTGCAAATTTTACTGTAAAAAACCTTAAGACTCCTATAACAATTGGTGCCATTTACCGGATGCCACATACAAACATCCCAAATTTTAGTGATAAATTAAAGACACTAATAACAAACAACCAAATGAACAAACACCACCGTGATAAGGAAATGTGTGAACTTTTCAACACTTACTTCCTCTCAGTTTTTAATCAGGAAGATACTAGTGAAATTCCAGAAATAATAAATTATGTAGAACAGGATGATAATAAACCATGCACGATTGTGGTAACTAGTGACATGGTCCACAGACAAATAGAGAAATTAAAACCTAACAAATCCTCAGGCCCTGATGAACTGTTTGCAAGGGTTTTAAAGGAATGTAAAGAGGGACTTAGCATACCTTTGGCTAATCTTTTCAATATACAGTGGACTCTCGACTATCGGCCGGTTGGAGTATCGGCCGACTCGAGTTCGATCGCTTTTTTCGACCCAATTTTTGCCCGACTATTGGCCTGCATACAAGACCTGTCCGCCTTCCCGCGCAGGCGTCGTGAGCCAGTCTAGCTTTGTTTACCATTGAGTGAACATTACCCAGCGTGCTCATTCAAACATTTGACAATAATTTTATTGTGTTTATTGATTGATTATCACTGTGAAATATAAGTAACCATGGGTCCAAAGAAGCTGCCTAGTGGCACCCCTGTGGTAAAGAAAGTGAAGAACACCATCGAACTGAAGGAGATAGTAGAAAAATATGAGTGGCGTACGTGTGTGTGGGGGAGCTTGCCAGGATGTTCATCAAAAAAAAATTTACTATCACCTCTATCCTGGCAAAGAGAAAAGAAATCAAGGAAGCTGATGTTGCGAAAGGTGTGGACATGTTTGCCAAAAATATATCAAAAACAGAGGATGAGGTTGAGAAGTTGTTGGCGGTGTGGATCAATGAAAAACAGATATAGAGGGTGATAGTGTTTCCATGGCGATAATTTGTGAAAAGGCAAGGCAGTTGCACGCAGATCTTTCCAAGAAAATGCCTGGAACCAGTGGTGATGTGAGTGATTTTAAGGCCAGCAAAGGCTGGTTTGACAGATTTAGGAAACGTAGTGGCATACACAGTGTTGTAAGGCATGGTGAGGCAGCCAGTTCAGACAAACGTGCTGCTGAAAAGTTTGTGACTGAATTTAAGGGGTTTGTAGACACTGAAAAATTCAAACCCCTACAAGTGTTTAATTGTGATGAAACAGGCCTCTTTTAGAAGAAAATGCCAAAGAGGACCTATATTACTCAGGAGGAAAAGGCACTGCCAGGACACAAGCCTATGAAAGACAGGCTAACTCTCATGTTGTGTAGTAATGATAGTGGGGATTTTAAAGTGAAGCCTTTACTGGTGTATCACTCTGAAAATCCCAGTGTTCAAGAAACACAATGTCACCAAGAGTAAATTGTGTGTGTTTTGGAAGGCTAACACTAAGGCATGGGTCAGAAAGCAAATTTTTCTGGAATGGTTCAATGAAGTGTTTGACCCCAGTGTGAAAAAATACCTACAGGAAAAGAAATTGGGACTAAAGTGCCTCCTGGTACTGGACAATGCTCCTGCTCATCCTCACAACTTGGTAGACTTTTTGTCTGATGAGTTCAGTTTCATCACAGTGAAGTTCTTGCCTCCTAACACCACTCCTCTCATCCAGCCCATGGACCAGCAGGTAATTTCTAACTTCAAAAAACTCTACACAAAAGCAGTGTTTCAAAATTGCTTTGAAATGACCTCAGACACTGAGTTGACCCTAAATGAGTTCTGGAGGAATCACTTCAGTATCCTCCATTGCATAAGCCTTATAGGTAAGGCTTGGGAGGGAGTGACTTCCAGGACTTTGAACTCTGCTTGGAGACAATTGTGGCCAGGTTGTGTCGAACAGAGGGATTCTGAAGGGTTTGAGGCTGACCCTGACCCTGACGACACTGTGCCTGTTGTGGAAGGTATTGTGGCATTGGGCAAGTCCCTGGGGTTGGAGGTGAGTGGCGAGGATGTGGAAGAGTTGGAGGAGGACCACAGGGTAGAGCTAACCACTGAAGAGCTGCAAGAGCTTCATCTGGAACAGCATCAGACCAGAGTAGAGGAAATTGATTCACAGGAGGAAGATAGACTGGAGGTGCCTTCTTCAGAGATTAAGGAAATTTGTTCAATGTGGAATAAGGTGCAGGAATTTATTGAAAAATATCACCCTGAGCAAGTTGAAATAAGCCATCTCTGCAACAAGTTCAGTGACAGAGCCATATTGCACTTCAGGAATATGTTAAAGAGGCACCAGAAACAGAGGACTGTGGACAGTTATTTTGTGAGACAGGGGTCCAGTGACTCTCAAGCTGGTCCTAGTGGCATTAAAAGACCAAGAAGGGAAGTAACCCCAGATAGGGCTTTGATACCTGAAGTCCTTATGGAGGGGGATTCCCCTTCTCCCTATCTTCCAGATGCCAGCAAGTCTCTTCAATAAAGGTAAGTAAATGTTATTTTAAATGTTTATTTCAATATTTATTTATATATTTAATACTGTATGTAGGATTTGTGTGTGTTTTCTGTATGTAAAACTATAGTTATTCTTTAAAAAATAATTTTTTTGTGAATATTTCTGGGTGTCTGGAACGGATTAATTGTATTTACATTATTTCTAATGGGAAATAATGGTTCGACTTTCGGCCAGTTCGAGTTAAGGCCTAGCTCCTGGAACGAATTACGGCCGATACTCGGGGGTCCACTGTATCATTACAAACTGGCATAGTGCCAGACAAGTGGAAAATGACAAATGTAATACCTATTTACAAGGCAGGTGACAGTTCCTTAGCTTCAAACTATAGACCAATAAGCCTTACCTTCATAGTGGGAAAATTTATGGAATTAATAATTGCCGAGGCAATTCGTAGTCATCTTGAAAGGCATAAACTGATTAATGAATCTCAGCACGGTTTTACAAAGGGGTGTTCCTGTCTTACAAATTTACTAACTTTTTTCACTAAGGTATTTGAGGAGGTAGATCATGGTATTGAATATGATATTGTGTATATGGACTTCAGTAAGGCTTTCAACAGAGTTCCACATCAGAGGCTATTGAGGAAACTTAAGGCACACGGAATATGAGGAGAAATTTTTTTCTGGGTAGAGGCATGGTTGACAAATAGGCAGCAGAGAGTTTGCATAAATGGGGAGAAATCAGAATGGGGGCACGTCACAAGCGGTGTTCCAAAGGGGTCAGTGTTGGGCCCCTTGTTGTTCACAATTTACATAAACGACATAGACAAAGGAATAAATAGCAACATAAGCAAATTTGCTGATGACACCAAAATAGGCCATCCAATTAATTCTAATGAGGACATTAGAGCACTCCAGGATGATTTGAATAGACTGATGCAATGGTCGGAGAAGTGGCAGATGCAGTTTAACCCTTTGAGGGTCGGTCCCGTACTAGTGCGTCATTGCAGCCAGGGTCGGTCACGTACTTATACGTGTAAATTCTAGCGCCTTCAAATCGAGCGGGAGAAAGCTGGTAGGCCTACATGTGAGAGATTGGGTCTGCGCGGTCAGTGTGCACAGTAGGAAAAAAATCGTGGAGCCAGTGGTGCATTGTAGGAACACCATTTCAGTACCTCTTGCTCACCATGCCTCGCGGTAACAACACCTCACTCCTCGGCGAATTGGGACTCTTTTGTTCCCAAGTGACAGTTCAAACACAGATGGAAGTGTCAGTGAAGATGAATTCCAGGATTTTGGTGAGTTTGTGACCGAAAATAATGAACTTAATACAGTGGTCCCTCGGTTTTCGCCGAAAATTCGTTCCAGAATGCTGCTCAAGTGCCATTACCGAACAAATTTACTTCCTTAAGAAATAATGTCACGTAGGTTAGTCTATTTCAGACCCCCAAAAATACACTTGCAACAGCACTTACGAAAATACACTTACATAAATGTTTGAGTTTGGAGATGCACGAAAACCGAGGTACCACTGTTCCGGTAATAGTGAGGAAAACCCAGACGACCCACAACCTTCCACCTCCGGTGCTATGGCGTCTTGTTCACGTTCACTTATACCAGAACGAAGGAGGAAACTGTTATTTACTCATATCCAGGACTCAGATGTGAGCAATGATGATAGTGATAGTGAATATGAAATCCAAGCTCTTCAAAACAGTTCCAGTAGCAAGAGTGAAGGGGAATATTCTCCAGTGAAGCGTCAGTATATACGACGGTATATGCGCTCTGGAAGTGTGCCATATGCTGTTCCAAGGGTAAGGAGTACATCTCGGAGTACATCCCGTGGTCATACAACAAGAAGTGATAGTGAAAATGAAGGTGATATTGTTACAATGGGGATGAAAAATGTACATGCGTCATCAAATGGTGGTGGTGGCGGTGCCAGCCATCAGGCACCAGCAGTGGGCCATGTTGCTACCCAAGCCGCTGTGTCAGCCTCATAAACCCACCCACCACCACAACCTCCACAACCACCACAACCACCTGTCAATATCCAGTTCCCACCAGCAGACTGCACCTGGGATTGGCAGGAAGCTGCCAATTTTGTTCCCAATCCCCATCACTTTGATGAAAGTCAAAGTGGACTACGGCCATCATGTACACTTGGGAACAATGCCACTGAACTGGAATGTTTCCAGTTATTCTTTGATGAACCCTAATGGAAATTATTGTCAGGGAAAGCAACAGATACTTCGATTACACCATGGCAAACACGATTCTTTCACCAGGATCACATCTACACCAGTGGAAGGAGACAACTGTGGCTAAGATGTATCTTTTGTTTGCCACAATAATGCTTATGCCACATGTGTATAAGCACAGTGTCAAATCATCCTGGTCGACAGACCGCCTCATTGCAACCCCATCTTTTAGTGAAATAATACCAGTGAATCGATTTGTGCTACTGTTACGTATGCTACACTTCTCAGACAAAACCAGGCCTGACAGAAACGACAGGTTATATAAGATTAGAAATGTGTTTATGTATCTGAAACAGAAATTCAATATGTATTTTATCCCTTCAGGAAGCTTGTTATTGATGAGTCTTTGATTTTGTTCAAAGGCAGACTGACGTTCAAGCAGTATATACCATACAAGAGGAAACGCTTTGGTATAAAGTTGTTTGTACTTTGTGATTGCTACAGTGGTCTTGTATTGGACATTATTGTGTACACTGGAAGCAATACATTGCAAAATACCAGGAAGTTATTGGGTATCTCTGGTGATGTGGTTAGAACAATGATGGAACCATATCTTGGTAAGGGGCATATACAGTGGTACCCCGACTTACGATATTAATCCGTCAGAGAGGGCATATTTTAAAGCGAAACAATCGTAAAACGAATCAATTTTCCCCATAAGAAATAATGGAAATAAATTTAATCCGTCCAAGACTTCCAAAAGTAGTTAAATAAAATATTTTTTAGAACTTTTGGACATTAAATAATACAGAATTGAATAAAGAATACATAAATACATGCAAATATTGTACAATAACATGTCACTTACATTTATTGAAGAGTTGTTGATGTGTGGAGGACGGGAGGAGGGAGAAGGTGGAGTAGTATGCTAGTGTTTGGAAGGGAATCCCTTCCATTAACACTGCAGGTGGTAAGTTCTTTCTGGGGTTACTTCCTTTTTCTTTGAATGCCACTAGGACCAGCTTGAGAGTCACTAGACCTCTTTCTAACAACAAATTTGTCCAGGAGCTCTGTGTCTGGCGATTCTTTAACACATCCCTGAAATGACACATAGGCTTATGTCCTGGCTGTGCCTTTTCCTCCTGAGTAATGTAGGTCCTGTTGGGCATTTTCTTCCAAAACAGGCCTGTTTCATCACAATTAAACACTTGTTGGGGGAGGAATTGTTCAGCCTCTAGGTACTCCTGGAATTCAGGAACATATTTTTCAGCCGCACTTTTGTCACAACTGGCTCCCTCACCATGCCTCACAACACTATGTATGCCACTTCGATTCTTAAATTTGTAAAACCAGCCTCTGCTGGCTTTAAATTCGCTCACTTCAGCACTCGTTGCAGGCATTTTCTTAAGGAGATCATCATGCAACTGCCTTGCTTTTTCACATATTATTCCCTCCGAAACAGTATCTCCTGCTAACTGTTTCTCGTTGATCCACACCAACAACAACCTTTCCACATTTTCCAGCACTTGTGGTCTCTGTTTTGTGATCACAGATGCACCTTTTGCAACAACAGCTTCCTTGATTTTACTTGAATATTTCTTATCCACAATGGTAGCGATGGTAGAATAGGGTTTACCATACAGCCTGGCTAGCTCACTGATACGCACTCCACTTTCATATTTTTCTATTATCTCCTTCTTCACTTCTATCGTACATATATTTCTGTTCCTCTTTGCCACAGGCTTAGCACTAGGATCTTTCCTTGGACCCATGGTAGCTTATTTAGCAGTTGCAAGCACTAAAAACAGCAGTGGAATAATGACAATATACTGGTATGAATGCGTGGGTGTGGGTGGGTGGTCGCTCTCGCTTGTAAACAATAGCACTGACGCTCCCTGGAGTGCGCGCTCAGCTGGGCGCCAAGCGGACAGGTCCGGTACGAATGTCGGTAAACGAAGCAAACATCGTAAGCCACAAACAAATTTCTTACGTTATAAATATCGGTTACCGAAAATAACGTAAGATGATAACATCGTAAGCCGGGGTTCCACTGTATACTGATAACTGGTACACAAGCCCCTTACTCAGTGTGATTTTTTGCGAGTGAACATGACAGATGTGTGCAGTACAGTGCATGCAAATCGTAAACATATGCCAAGGTTCAACGCAGGCACTCGTAGAGGTGAGGTGCAGGCGTTTGCTGCCAATGACATCATGGCATTTCGGTGGCATGACAAATAAGATGTCACACTTGTCATCAGTTCACCAAAACGAAATGACAGACACTGGCAGGCTGAATAGAGACCAATGAACCCATCCTAAAACCTGCAGCTGTAATGGACTACACTCTCAATATGCGTTCAGTGAACAAATGTGACATGCAGATGGGATTTGCTGATTGTGTTCGCAAGAGTTATAAGTGGTACATAAAACTCTTTTTTCATCTTGTGGACATTTCCATGCTGAATGCTTATAATGTGTATAAGTTGAAGACCAGAAACAAACCCCCATATGGTCAGTTTTGTCTGTCTGTCATCAGACAAATATTATTCAAGTACCAAGCAACAACACCTGCAATAGAACAACGCCTGCGAACTGATCAACACCTACCCTCTCGTCTGAGGCATGGTGAACACTTCCTAACAAAACTGCCTGCTACTGCTTGCAAGAAAAATGCTCAGAAGAGGTGTTTTGTCTGTGCACATACAAAAAAATGCCCACAACAATGCAGAGACATTTGTTTCATATGTGTGGAATGTAAAACACCACTGTGCATGGAACCATGTTTCAGAGACTTTCACAAGCTGCAGAACTTCTAGAAACATGTCCAGTGACTGTATATATGTATATATATATGATAGACAAATAATACTAAACATTTTATATTGATCGTGTGTGTAAACATTTTTTGTAAACAATATAATGACAACAGTGTTTGTGGAGCTATTGTGTAGTATAGAACGAGTGAATATATACCAAATAGTGCTTATAGTGGTCTCAAAGGCCATAAAAGTTACTTGGAAACAAAAAAAATAAAAAACAAAAGAAAAAAGTGGAAAAAAAGCAAAATAAATAATTACCGGGTGACCGGAAGTTGGCGATGTTGCCGTCAGCGGTTCAATTTCAGTGAACTTCACGCCTTCATATCTCGGTAAGTATTGATCTCAAATTTTTTTGTTTAGCCTATTAGATTTAGAAAAAAAAACTATCATTTCATAAGAAAAAATAATTTTTTTTTTCGAATATTTTCCGAACCTGAGAATGAGTTTGGGAGAGAGCCCCTTGACCCTCAAAGGGTTAATATAGACAAATGTAAAGTTCTAAATGTTGGACAGGAAAATACCCATGCCACATATAAACTAAATAATGTAGATCTTAATATTACTGATTGCAAAAAGGATTTAGGAGTTCTGGTTAGAAGTAATCTGAAACCAAGACAACAGTGCATAAATGTTCGCAATAAAGCTAACAGAATCCTTGGCTTCATATCAAGAAGTATAAATAATAGAAGTCCTCAGGTTGTTCTTCAACTCTATATATCTTTGCTTAGGCCTCATTTAGATTATGCTGCACAGTTCTGGTCACCATATTACAGAATAGATATAAACACACTGGAAAACATACAAAGGAGGATGACAAAGCTAATCCCATGTATCAGAAATCTTCCCTATGAGGATAGACTGAGGGCCCTGAATCTGCATTCTCTAGAAAGACAGAATTAGGGGGGAATATAAGAACATAAGAAAGGAGGAACACTGCAGCAGGCCTGTTGGCCCATACTAGGCAGGTCCTTCACATTCCATCCCACTAACAGAATATTTGTTCAACCCAATCTTCAATGCTACCCAAGAAAAAAGCTTTGATAATTCTATTTACTCGTGTAATTCCAACTCAAATCCAACCCCTCTCACTCATGAATTTATCCAATGTAAATTTGAAACTACCCAAGATCCTTGCTTCAATAACCCCTGTCTGTTACTGGTAATGTCCTTGATGGTGGTGGATGTGGAGGTAGATACTTGTGGTGGATTGAGGTGTATAAATGGAAAACAGAAATTAATAGAGGGGATGTAAATAGCGTGCTAAAAATATCTAGCCTAGACAGGACTCACAGCAATGGCTTCAATTTGGAAAAATTCAGATTTGGGAAGGATATAGAAAAGCACTGGTTTGGTAATAGAGTTGTGGATGAGTGGAACAAACTCCCGAGTACTGTCATAGAAGCTAAGACGTTGTGTAGTTTTAAAAATAGGTTAGATAAATACATGAGTGGGTGTGGGTGGGTGTGAGTTGGACCTAACTAGCTTGTTCTACTAGGTCAGATGCCGTGCTCCTTCCTTAAGTGAATGTGACCTGACCTGACTAGGTTAAGGCATTGGCTTAAGCAGCTGGAAGAATTGGACCTGCCTCACATGGGTCAGTAGGCCTGCTGCAGTGTTCCTTTTTTCTTATGTTCTCTTAGCCGGAGACTTCAACATTAACCTAGGCCCAACAAATGACCAGCCAGTAACTGATTTTATCAACAATATGAACAACACACTTCTCATACCAACTATAACTAAACCAACCAGGCTAACTGAGACAAGTGCAACCATAATTGACCATATATGGACCAATATACTAGCCCCCCTTAAATCAGGGATAATCACAGACAGCACTACTGACCACTACCCCACCTTCCTCTTAACAAACATTAATAAACCACCACTGCACTACAACAAAGTTTACTTTAGACTTCATGACAAAGCCTCCATAAGTAACTTCACAGCAGAGCTAGGGTTGGTTGACTGGCCTACAGAATTCTCCAATGCCAATGGTATCGATGATTGGATAGACATACAGTGGTACGCCGAGTTTCGAACTGCTATCAACTTGACAAATTATGTAAGTGTATTATTGTAAGTGCTTTTGTAAATGTATTTTTGGGGGTCTGAAATGGACTAATCTGATTTACATTATTCCTTATGGGAACAAATTCGTTAGATAACGGCACTTGAACAGCCTTCTTGTAGACAGCCTGTACTGTCTGCATAGACAGCCCATGCTGTCTGCCAGCTGAGTTCATATTTTGCACCATGCTTGTGCTGCCACCTATAGGCCTATACTCACCTCAGTCAGCTCCACCATGTTTCTTTCTCACTCACGCAGCAGCTCCCACTAGAGTAACAAGGCCTACTCTTCTCTCTCTCGTGGGCGTGGCTCTGCCGGGCCATAGGCCACAAACACACAGCCTGTGTACCCACCCTTTATTACAAATAAAGTAAGAAGCCTCCGAAGATCTTATCATTGCATTCCCGCTACCAAGAAGATGCACAAATAACTATCGATATAAATGGTGACAGCAGTGCCTCGCAGCAGTTGTGTTGCTCGAGAGGGAAGGAAGAGGAATAAAGTCATCTTCACTTTATCAGTCTCTACAAGAAGCATCCGTCTCTCAACTAGTTATCCTGATGTCGTGTCTGCAAATCTCAGCATCCAGACACAGGTACAAGCAGGATCCAGGCCGAAATTTGCCTAATTCTCCGAGAAATGGCGTCACTGTCTCTACGCACAGCATCTCACGCTGTTTCTCAGTCACGTGCTCAGCCTTGCCAGCATGTTCTGCTGTTGTTACTCAGCTCAGCACTGCTATTTTAGCAAGTCAGAGGTGAGTTTGTGGTGATTTCAGCATCCAGTGGGACCGTGTTTCCCTCGTGTGGTGTATGGGTGAGGGAGGTAGGTGCGCAGCCCTATCTCTCCCCATACACGGTCGCCCTAGTGTACGCCACACACTCCACTCACTGCTCCCACTCCCTCTCCCATGTTCCTGTGAATTTCCTTGTGAATTCTTGCCAGAGCTGTGTATCCGAGTGATCACCAAGCCTCGGTTGTAACCAAGCCACGTGGATCTACAATCCACATGGATCAGCAAGCCACGTGGGATAATCACAAAGCCACGTGATCAGCAAGCCACGTGGAGTGTGACCAAGCCATGTGGGTTACCAAGCCAGACCTCCCAAGCCACATCATGACATCACCACAATGCTGCCCGACTCCACTGACATCACCCCACGACGTCTGCCTGGCGCCACTCGCGATGTCACCCCATGACATCCATCACGACGTCTGCCTGGCGTCACTCGCGATGTCACCCCATGACATCCATCACGACGTCTGCCTGACGTTACTCGTGATGTCACCCCATGACATCACCTCACGACGTCACGCCTGGCATCACCATATGATGTCCCGAGTGCTGTAGTTTCACAGTGAGCATTTTATTTTCATTATTGTCGAGAAGTTTGAGAGAAGATATATGTCGAGTGTTCAGTAATTCCTCTCAGTCAGTGTTCTCACATGTTCATGTATTGCTTAGTGTCGATTTTGCACAGAAAAGCGTCATTTGCTAGTAAGCCATGTTGTACCGCATGTGCAGTATGTAAGTGCAGTTTCTCGTGTGTCCTATGTAGCACCTGTGTGTTACTTTGTCACCCGGTGTTACCCCACGCCCCGCACGCTTGACAGCTGACATTTGTCAGTCCAGGCGTCAGTTACGAGCATCGAGCCCCTTGTACAGAAAGCTCTTATTGTTCGCCACTTGTAGATGCTCTGCTGAATCGTACCCGTGACGATTCTCCCATCGAGACCCGTTCCACTTCACCTTCTGACCGTCAGACTGCAGTTATTGTAGATGACCAGTCTGGGGACGCTTAGACCTTCCTCTGCTGTAACTCAACTGTCGAGAGGTGACACTCGTCAAGCCACAGTTAAGCCTGTCAGCCTCGTGTCACAGCTTCAGTGAGCAGCCTGCACAAAGATGATGTCACTTTGACTGCTAGCCCACTCACTGCAGTAAGGTGTATGCTGTTACAACCTCTAGATGTTTATTTGAGTCGTCCCTGTCACGACTCACTCCACACTCGCCAGCAGCGACAGTACCAGTCGAGGAATGTCCTCCTGAGTCGCTTGCCAGTCCTGTCCTGTTGCGACTACTGATGACGCCTCACTCGAGGGCACCAGCAGGTTGTGCTCCAGGTTGAGTGAACCCTGCAGCGACTACTACGATGACTGCTTCACCGTCCCAGAGACCATACCCTGTTACGTCACAGCTCAGCCACAGCTATGTCTCCCGGGTTGCAGTATCTGTCCAGACGCAGGAAGGCGTGCAGTGCTGCATCGACGCTGCTCACTGCCTTAGACCACGAAGCACAACTTTTTTTCTTCCCTCTCTGGAGGAAGTTTTTTCTATGTCCATATGTTTATGTATATACGTACAGTGGAACCCCGACTAACGAACGCTCCATATAACGAACAAATCGTGTAACGAACGCTTTTTTTCGCAAAATATTTTTCTCGTGTAGAAAACATTTACTCGTGTAACAAACCGTACCAGACCTGTCCGCCTGCGGTGAGGCAGACAGGACGCCAGTCAAGTGTTGTTTACACTTGAGAGAACATTACCCAGCGTGCTCTTTCAAACATTCACAATACTTTTGTTGTGTTTATTGCTCGTTCAGTGATTGTCACTGTGAAATAAGTCACCATGGGTCCAAAGAAACTTCCTAGTGGCACCCCTGTGGTAAAGAGAGTGAGGACCACCATCGAACTGAATAAATAGATTGTAGAAAAATATGAGAGTAGCGTACGTCTGAGTGAGCTTGCCAGGATGTACAACAAAAACAAATCTACCATTGCCACTATCCTGGCAAAGAGAAATGAGATCAAGGAAGATAATGTTGCAAAAGGGGTTGATATGTTAACGAAAAATAGATAAAAAACAGTGGATGAGGTTGAGAAGTTGTTGATGGTGTGGATAAACAATAAACAGATAGCAGGTGATAGTATTTCCACGGTGATAATTTGTGAAAAGGCAAGGAAGTTGCACGCAGATCTTGTCAAGACAATGCCTGCAACCAATGGTGAGTAGAGTGATTTTAAAGCCAGCAGAGGCTGGTTTGAGAGGTTTAAGAAACGTAGTGGCATACACAGTGTTGTGAGACATAATGAGGCAGCCAGCTCAGACAAACGTGCAGCTGAAAAGTTTGTGAGTGAATTTAAGGGGTTCGTAGAGGCTGAAGAATTCCTCCCCCAACAAGTGTTTAATTGTGATGAAACAGGCCTGTTTTGGAAGAAATTGCCCAACAGGACCTTCATTACTCAGGAGGAAAAGGCACTGCCAGGACACAAGCCTATGAAAGACAGGCTAACTCTTATGATGTGTGCCAATGCCAGTGGTGATTTTAAAGTGAAGCCTTTACTGGTGTATCAAGCAAAAAATCCCAGAGCCTTCAAGAAACACAATGTTAACAGGAATAATTTGTGTGTGCATTGGAAGGCTAACACTAATGCATGAGCCACTAAGGACTTTTTCATGGAATGGTTGACTGGAGTGATTGGCCCTAGTGTGAAGAAATACCTCCTGGAAAAGAAATTGCCACTCAAGTTCCTCCTGGTACTGGACAATGCTCCTGCTCATCCTCACAACTTGGAAGAGTGTTTGTCTGACAACTTCAATTTTATCAGAGTGAAGTTCTTGCCTCCTAACACCACTCCTCTCATCCAGCCCATGGACCAGCAGGTCATTGCAAACTTCAAGAAACTGTACACCAAAGCAGTGTTTCAGAAGTGCTTTGATGTGACCTCAAGACACTGCATTGACCCTAAGACAGTTCTGGAAAGATCACTTCAATATCGTGCATTGCATAGGCCTTATAGGTAAGGTTTGCGAGGGAGTGACTTCCAGGACTTTGAATTCTGCTTGGAGACCACTGTGGCCGGATTGTGTTGAAAAGAGGGATTTTGAAGGATTTGAGGCTGACCCTGACCCTGACGACCCTGTGCCTGTTGTGGAAGATATTGTGGAAGATATTGTGGCATTGGGCAAGTCCCTGGGGTTGGAGGTGAGTGGTGAGGATGTGGAAGAGTTGGTGGAGGAGCACAGGGTAGAGCTAACAACTGAAGAGCTGCAAGAGCTGGAACTGGAACAGCATCAGACCAGAGCTGAGGTTATTGCTTCACAGGAGGAGGAAGAGAGAGAGAAGGAGGTGCCTTCTTCAGTGCTTAAGGAGATGTGTACAAAGTGGAATGAGTTGCAGACATTTGTTGAAAAACACCACCCTGAGCAAGCTGAAATGAGCCATCTGTGCAACCACTTCAGTGACAGAGCCATGTTGCACTTCAGGAAAATATTAAAGAGTCACCAGAAACAGAGGACTGTGGACAGTTATTTCACGAGGCAGGGATTCAGCGACTATCAAGCTGGTCCTAGTGGCATTAAAAGAAAAAGAAGGGAAGTAACCCCAGATAAGGACTTGTTACCTGAAGTCATTTTGGAAGGGGATTCCCCTTCTAACCACTAACACCCTTCCCCTGTCGTCGTCCTCCCTATCTTCCAGATGCCTGCAACTCTCTTCAATAAAGGTAAGTAAATGTTATTTATTAATCTGTTTTTTATTATTTAGTATTAGTAGTAGTATTTATAGTTTTAATAATGTTGTTTTGTGTATGTAGAACTATAATAAAATGTATTTTTTGTGAATATTTTTGGGTGGAACGGATTAATTGTATTTACATTATTTCTTATGGGAAATAAGGTTTCGAATTACGAATTTTTTGTGTTAAGAACTAGCTCCTGGAACGGATTAAGTTCGTTAGTCGAGGGACCACTATATATGTGTTTTTCTTTCGTGTTCTGTGACCTGTTCTTGCGAGAGAGAGACCGAGTTCTTTTTTACTGCCAGTTATGGTCAGGGTTGACCATGGGGGCGTGACCGAGCGATGTAGACAGCCTGTACTGTCTCATAGACAGCCCATGCCGTCTGCCAGCTGAGTTCATATTTCGCACCATGCTTGTGCTGCCTCCTATAGGCCTATACTCACCTCAGTCAGCTCCACCATGTTTCTTTCTCACTCACGCAGCAGCTCCCACTAGAGTAACAAGGCCTACTCTTCTCTCTCTCGCGGGCGTGGCCCTGCCGGGCCATGGGCCACTAACACACAGCCTGTGTACCGACCCTTTATTACAAATAAAGTAAGAAGCCTCTGAAGATCTTATCATTGCATTCCCGCTACCAAGAAGACGCACAAATAACTATTGATATATTCTGGAACGAAGAAAGTTCGAAACTCGGGGTACCACTGTATTTTTTAACAAATTACTTAGACTATATAACAATCATTGTCCCATAAAAATGAAACAGATTATGAATAAACGGCTAGGTTGCCCATGGCTAACTAACAGCATACCAAGATCCATTGATAAGAAACATCAATATGAAAAGCAATAGACAGGGCTTAATACACAAAGATATTATTAAAGACTACGCAGCCTGGCCCATGGCCGGGCTCAGAGAGATACTCTCGAAACTCTTCAAAGGTATCAGTCCTCACCAAATTAACCCTTTTGGGGTTATGGTCGTACAAGTATGTTTTACGCACTGTGGTTATTGACGTACATACTAGTACGCCTAAATTCTAGCGCCCTCAAATCAAGCAGAAACAGGCTGTTAGGCCTAGATGTGATAGAATGGGTCTACGCGGTCAGTGTGCGCAGTATAAAAAAATTCCTGCACCACACAGTGCATAATGAGGGAAAAAAAACTGACCGTGTTTTTGGTTTAAAACAGCGACTTTGCAGTCTATTTTCGTATGGTATTTATGCTTGTACTCTCGTTTTCTTAGTCTCATTTTATAGAATAGATGATATATTACAGAAATAGAAATAATTTTGACTGGTTTCACGATGACAAGTACCTTGAAACAGAGCGCAAAGTAGCGAAAATGTTCGATTTTGACCGCTGTTCAGGAGTAAACAAATCACACCATGTGTCCAATACACATCAACTGGAGAGTCTAATATTCTTGCACAAGTGCGCTGATATTATTTATACCATTTTTACAGTGATGCAGTTGTATACATAACAGTAAATCTTCTATATTTTGTGAGAATAAAAATTCAAAATGGAAAGCAAAAGTAATGTAAGAGGGGCTTGGAGACGTGACAAATAAACAGAGAAGATGTTATTTTAGTGCCAGGAATGTCTGCCTTGTTTATTATGGACCCTATTTTGAAATTGGCATCGTTTGAAATTTGTGTGAAATTGGCCAAATTGCCATTTTCTGACCACTATTTTGGGTAGTTGAAATTGGTAAATAGGCGGTTTCTTGTACTCAGTCGATAGAAGAAATGGAGTTCTAGCGAAATAGCTATACGTTTAGTAGACTGAAACATTGGAATGTGCCGAAAATAGGGCTCAAAGTGGGCAAAATCGCCGATGCGTAAGTGTCATGGCTACCGCTAACTTCGCAAAAGCATAATTCTGTTAGTTTTCGATCAAATTTCATAATTTTTGTGGCGTTATGATCGGAAAAAGATTCTCTATCATTCCATAAGAATTTTTTTTTTTTTAAATTCGTGGACCCTGAGAACGAGTTTCAGAGAGACCCCTTGGACCCCCAAAGGGTTAATAAGAAAGGCCAAGCAATTGTACTGTTCCAACAGATTCACCGAAACAAGATGAGATATAAAAAAGACCTGGAAAACACTCAGATTCTGGGCACCCACAAATTGAAAAAAAAAATAGGGATATTGTCCTAACTAAACTGAATCAAACACAACTACAGCCTATTGATACAGTTAACAAGATAATTTACTTTTTTCAACCATAGGATCAAATCTCGCCAGTAAAATCCCAGGTACCAACGCCCGAGCAAGTGATTACTTAGATGGGAATTTCCTAACCTCCTCCTATCTTGCACCAACCAAGCCCACTGAAGTAATCACAATTATCAAATCACTTAAAAATAAATCAGGGAATCTGACTCAAGTTCCACCATTATTGTACAAACAAGCGGCTCATGTCGTTTTGCCTGCTATTTCATTACTCATTAACAAATCACTAGAAACTAGCACTTTCCCGACACTACTCAAGACAGCAAGGGTTACACCAATACACAAAGGTGGTGACCCCACAGATGTAAACAACTACAGGCCAATATAAACTTATTGTTGCTATCCAAAATCTTTGAGAAACTCATGCACAAGAGATTATATTCATTTATAACAGTGCAAAGCATCCTCAACCCTTACCAATTTGGCTTCAGGAAAAGCAAAAGCACAAACGACACAATTGTAAAAATGCTAGACCTGCTTTACACAGCACTGGAAAAAAATGAATATCCATTAGGACTCTTTATTGACCTAAGGAAAGCTTTTGATACATTAGACCATGGCATCCTACTCCACAAACTTGATCATTATGGTATAAGAGGCCACGCACTTACATATTTCAAATCCTTCCTTACTAACAGGTATCAATACGTCTCTATTAAGGACACAACCTCATCAACAAAACCACTGGATACTGGAGTGCCACAGGGAAGTGTCCTTGGTCCCCTGCTCTTCCTCTTATAAATCAATGATCTTCCCAATGTATCACAACACCTGAAACCTATTATCTTTGCTGATGACATGACTTATGTCATCTCCCACCCTAATCTTGCCTTACTCAACACAATTGTTAATGAAGAGCTAATAAAAATATCAACCTGGATGACTGCTAATAAACTTACACTTAATACTGACAAAACCTTCTATATTATGTTTGGGAACAGAGCAGGTGTTACACAGCTCAACATTATGATTGACAACACTCTTATTGCTAAACATAATGAGGGCAAATTCCTGGGTCTGCACCTTAATTAACAGCAACCTGAAATTCAACATCCACATCCAACATACGTAAAACAAAAAAAGTATCCAAAACGGTTGGGATCCTCTCCAAGATACGTTACTACGTACCACAATCAGCCCTACTCGCACTATACTATTCACTCGTCTATCCCTACCTCACCTAAGCTATTTGTGCCTGGGGATCAACAGAAGCAACCCACCCAAAGCCAATAATAACCCAGCAAAAAACTGCAGTAAGAATTATCATAGAGTCCAATGCTAGACAACACCCCATCCCCCACTCTTCGAAGACCTAAATTTACTCACTGTGGAACCTCCGTTTACAGAACCATAAATTCCAATATTAACCCTAAACTAAAACACTTTCTTAATAGTCATGACAGGACCCATAGACACAATACCAGACACAAAAATCTCTATGACATTCCCTGTGTCCGGCTACATCTATACAAAAATTCAATGTACAGTATGTACATAAAAGGGCCTAAAATCTGGAACTCCCTGCCTGAAAATTCTAGAACCGTAAACTCAACCAGCATTTTCAAAACCACCATTAAAAAACATCTTATCACCCTAACACACCCCACCATCAGCTAACTATATTCGTATCATGCACACATTCAAAACAAAACCTACCATCTGACTTACGACCTGCTCGACATACAACCACTCGACTTACGACCATGTTTTGTATGCAAATTTTCTGAGAAAAAAACAGCTGTTAGTGCTGTACATAGTGTTTCTCCTAAACCTTATAGTATAAAATACAGTACTAACAGCATAAAAACTAAAGTAAAATATGAAATACCAAAATAAAACAATAAAATAAAATCATTACATAATGTGATGCTGATATCCAGTAGTAAGGTTCAACTTACGTCCATTTTGACTTACGACCGGTTAGTCGGAACCAAGCTCGGTCGTAAGTCGGATGGTACCTGTAGATTTACGTACTCTCGATATCTGTGATTTCCCCTAAATTACACTTACACTCACCCAAATGACTGTAAACATAAAATTCCTAATACAGTGGACCCCCGAGTTTCGGCCATAATTCATTCTAGAAGGCTGTTCAAGTGCCATTACCAAACAAATTTGTTCCCATAAGGAATAATGTAAAGTAGGTTAGTCTGTTTCAGACCCCCGAAAATACACTTACAAAAGCATTTACAATATTATACTTACATAATTGTTCGAGTTTTGAGGTGGTCGAAACTCGGGGGTCCACTATATAGCTACTGCCTAATAAAACCTGAGGAAAGACAGAGGGAACAGAGGGGGTGGAGTGGCACTGCTCATCAAAAACTAATGGGATTTTGCTGAGCTGGAGAGGAGACAGAGACTACATAATAGGAACACTTTAGTCTGGAGGTCCCAACGTGTTAATCGCAGTGATGTACAACCCACCACAGAACAGCAGAAGGCCAAGACAGGAGTATGATGAGAGTAACGGAGCAATGGTTGACACACTGGCAGAAGTGACCAGAAGGGCTCATATGAGCAAGGCAAAGCTGCTGATTGTGGGTGACTTCAATCACAAGGAAATTGACTGGGAGAACTTGGAGTCACAAGGGGGCCCAGAAACGTGGAGGGCTATGATGATGGAGGTGGTACCAGAAAACCTCATGTACCAACATGTGAGGCACACCAACAGAGAGGAGAGGATGAATCAGCAAGACTGGACCTAGTACTCACCTTGAGCAGTGCAGATATTGAGGACATCACACATGAAAGACCCCTAGGGGCCAGTGATCACGTGGTTCTGAGCATCGAATACATAGTAGATTTACAAGTGGAGAGGGAAGCAGGAAGGGCAGGATGAATGAAGCCAAACTACAAGAGAGGGAACTACACAGGCATGAAGAATTTCCTACATGGGGTTCAGTGGGACAGAGATCTGGCAGGAAAGTCAGTAAATAAGATGATGGAATATGTGACAACAATATGCAATAAAGCTGAGGAGAGGTTTGTACCGAAGGGTAACAGAAATAACGAGAAAGCCAGGATAAGCTCTTGGTTCACCCAAAGGTGTAGAGAGGCCAAAACCAAGTGTGATAGATAATGGAAGAAGTATAGAAGGCAAATGATCCAGGAGAATATGGAGAGCAGTCGTAGAGCCAGAAATGAATATAGTAGAATATAGTAGGTTGGTAGACAGCAACCACCCAGGGAGGTACTACCGTCCTGCCAAGTGAGTATAGAACAAAAGCCTGTATTTGTTTTACATGATGGTAGGATTGCTGGTGTCTTTTTTCTGTCTCATAAACATGCAAGATTTCAGGTACGTCTTGCTACTTCTACTTACACTTAGGTCACACTACACATACATATACACATTTATGTATACACACTCATCTGAGTTTTCTTTGATTTTATCTTAATAGTTCTTGTTCTTATTTCTTTTCCTTTCATATCCATGGGGAAGTGGAATAAGAATCTTTCCTCCGTAAGCCATGCGTGTTGTAAAAGTCAACTAAAATGCTGGAAACAATGGGCTAGTAACCCCTTTTCCTGTATAGATTTACTAAAAAGAAAAAGAAGAAAACTGTCAAAGTGGGATGTCTGAATGTGCATGGATGTTGTGCGAATGATAAGAAAGAGATGATTGTAGATGTTAAGTATGAAAAGAAGCTGGATATCCTGGCTTTAAGTGAGACAAAGATGAAGGGGGTAGGAGAGTTTCAGTGGGGACAAATAAATGGGATTAGGTCAGGAGTTTCAAATAGAGTTAGAGCTAAAGAAGGAGTGGCAATAATATTGAATAATCAGTTATGGCAGGTAAAGAGGGAGTATAAATGCTTAAATTCAAGGATTATGTGGAGTAAAATAAAGGTTGGATGTGAAAAGTGGGTTATAGTAAGTGTTTATGCACCTGGAGAAGAGAGAAGTGTAGAGGAGATTTTGGGAAATGTTGAGTGAGTACGTGGAGAGTTTTGAACCAAATGAGAGAGTACTTGTGGTTGGGGATCTCAATGCTAAAGTGGGTAAAAATGTTGTGGAGGGAGTAGTAGGTAAATTTGGGGTGCCAGGGGTAAATGTAAATGGGGAACCGTTAATAGAGCTATGTGTAGAAAGAGGTTTGGTAAGTAATACATATTTTATGAAAAAGAAGGTAAATAAGTATACATACAAGGTATGATATAGCACGTAATGAAAGTAGTTTGTTAGATTATGTATTGGTGGATAAAAGGTTGATGGGTAGGCTTCAGGATGTACATGTTTATAGAGGGGCAACGGATATATCGGATCATTATTTAGTCGTAGCTACAGTTAGAGTAAAAGGTAGATGGGACAAAAAGAAAATGGCAACAGCAAGTAAGAGAGGTAAAAGTGTATAAACTAAGGAAGGAGGAAGTTAAGGTGAGATATAAGCAACTATTGGCAGAAAGGTGGGCTAGTGCAAGTAGGAGTAGTGGGGGGTTGAAGAGAGTTGGGATAGTTTTAGAAATGCAGTATTAGAATGTGGGCAGAAGTTTGTGGCTATAGGAGGGTGGGTGCAGGAGGAAAGAGGAGCGAGTGGTGGAATGAAGAAGAGTGTGATAAAAGAGAAAAAGGTAGCTTATGAGAGTTTTTACAAAACAGAAGTGTAAATAGAAGAGCAGAGTATATAGAGAGTAAAAGAAAGGTGAAGAGAGTGGTGAGAGAGTGCAAAAGGAGAGCAGATGAAAGAGTGAGAGAGGCTCTGTCAAGGAATTTTGCTGAAAACGAGAAATTTTTTTGGAGTGAGATAAACAAGTTAAGAAAGCCTTAAGAACGAATGGATTTGTCAGTTAAAAACAGAGTAGGGGAGTTAGAAGATGGGAAGTTGGAGGTATTGGGTAGATGGCGGGAATATTTTGAGGAACTTTTAAATGTCGATGAAAAAAGGGAGGCGGTAATTTCATGCACTGGCCAGGGAGGTACAACATCGTTTAGGATGTGAGTGTGGGGGAGATGCGTGAGGCATTACGTAGAATGAAAGGGGGTAAAGCAGCTGGAACTGACAGGATCATTACAGAAATGTTAAAAGCAGGGGGGGATATAGTGTTGGAGTAATTGGTAATTTTATTTAATAAATGTATGTAGGTAGTAGGTTGGTAGACAGTAACCACCCAGGGAGGTACTACCGTCCTGCCAGGTGACTGTGAAACAGAAACCTGAAACTGTTTTACATGATGGTAGGATTGCTGGTGTCTTTTTCTGTCTCATAAACACGCTGGATAACAGGTATATCTAGCTACTTCTACTTACACTTTAGGTCACAATACACAGGCATACACATGCATATACAGTGGTACCTCGAGTTACGATATTTTTTCGTTCGAGAATGCTGTTCAAGTGCCATTACCAAACGAATTTATCCCCATAAGGAATAATGTAAAATAGACTAGTCCTTTTACACCCCCAAAAATATACTTACAAAAGCATTAAAAAAAATAAACTTACATAAAAGGGCGATTTTGGGGACCATCGTAACTCGAGGTACCACTGTATATACATACACACATCTAGGTTTTTCTTCTTTTTCTTAAAAGCTCTTGCTCTTTATATTTTCTCTATTGTCCATGGGGAAGTGGAAAAGAATCTTTCCTCCGTAAGCCATGTGTGTCGTATGAGGTGACTAAAATGCCGGGAGCAATGGGCTAGTAACCCCTTCTCCTGTACACATTTACTAAAAAAGAGAAGAAGAAAAACTTTATAAAACTGGGTTGTTTGAATGTGCGTGGATGTAGTGCGGATGATAAGAAAGAGATGATTGCTGATGTTATGAATGAAAAGAAGTTGGATGTCCTGGCCCTAAGTGAAACAAAGCTGAAGGGGGTAGGCGAGTTTCAGTGGGGAGAAATAAATGGGATTAAGTCAGGAGTATCTGAGAGAGTTAGAGCTAAGGAAGGGGTAGCAATAATGTTGAAGGATCAGTTATGGAAGGAGAAGAGGGAATATAAATGTGTAAATTCAAGGATTATGTGGATTAAAATAAGGGTCGGATGCGAAAAGTGGGTCATAATAAGCGTGTATGCACCTGGAGAAGAGAGAGAGATTTTGGGAGATGTGAAGCGAATGTATAGGAAATTTTGAACCAAGTGAGAGAGTAATTGTGGTAGGGGACCTAAATGCTAAAGTAGGAGAAACATGTAGAGAGGGTGTGGTAGGTAAGTTTGGGGTGCCAGGTGTAAATGATAATGGGAGCCCTTTGATTGAACTTTGTATAGAAAGGGGTTTAGTTATAGGTAATACATATTTTAAGAAAAAGAGGATAAATAACAAAAAGGCACAATACCGTGACTGGAACAGTGTGACTTTGTAAATGGTCCAAGTCGGGCCGAAACGTCGTCGTAAGCTCCTCTCTTTTATATGTGCGGGTTGTGTGTGTAAAAAGAGGATAAATAAGTATACAAGATATGATGTAGGGCGTAATGACAGTAGTTTCTTGGACTATGTATTGGTAGATAAAAGACTGTTGAGTAGACTTCAGGATGTACATGTTTATAGAGGGGCCACAGATATATCAGATCACTTTTTAGTTATAGCTACAGTGGGAGTAAAAGGTAGATGGGATACAAGGAAAATAGAAGCAGTAAGTAAGAGAGAGGTGAAGGTTTATAAACTAAAAGAGGAGGCAAAAAAGGGTAAGATATAAACAACTATTGGAGGATAGATGGGCTAGTGAGAGTGTAGGCAATGGGGTCGAAGATGTATGGGGTAGATTTAAAAATGTAGTGTTAGAGTGTTCAGCAGAAGTTTGTGGTTACAGGCGGGTGGGTACGGGAGGGAAGAAGAGCAATTGGTGGAATGATGATGTAAAGAGAGTAGTATGGGAGAAAAAGTTAGCATATGAGAGGTTTTTACAAAGTAGAAGTGATGCAAGGAGGGAAAAGTATATGGAGAGAAAAAGAGAGGTTAAGAGAGTGGTGAAGCAATGTAAAAAGAGAGAAAATGAGAGAGTGGGTGAGATGTTATCAACAAATTTTGTTGCAAATAAGAAAAAGTTTTGGAGTGAGATTAATAAGTTGAGGAAGCCTAGGGAACAAATGGATTTGACAGTTAAAAATAGGAGAGGAGAGTTATTAAATGGAGAGTTAGAGGTATCGGGAAGATGGAGGGAATATTTTGAGGAGTTGTTAAATGTTGATGAAGACAGGGAAGCTGTGATTCCGTGTATAGGGCAAGGAGGAATAACATCTTGTAGGAGTGTGGAAGAAGTTCGTGAGGCAGTGGGTAGAATGAAAGGGGGTAAGGCAGCTGGGATTGATGGGATAAAGATAGAAATGTTAAAAGCAGGTGGGGATATAGTTTTGGAGTGGTTAGTGCTATTATTTAATAAATGTATGGAAGAGGGTAAGGTACCTAGGGATTGGCAGAGAGCGTGTATTGTTCCTTTGTATAAAGGCAAAGGGGACAAAAGAGAGCGCAAAAATTATAGAGGAATAAGTCTGTTGAGTGTACCTGGTAAAGTGTATGGTAGAGTTATTATTGAAAGAATTAAGAGTAAGACAGAAAGCAGGATAACAGATGAACAAGGGGGCTTTAGGAATGGTAGGGGGTATGTAGACCAAGTGTTTACAGTGAAAAATATAGGTGAACAGTATTTGGATAAGGGTAAAGAGGTTTTTGTGGCATTTATGGATTTGGAAAAGGCGTATGATAGGGTGGATAGGGGGGCAATGTGGCAGATGTTGAGAGGTGTATGGAATAGGAGGTAGGTTACTGAAAGCAGTGAAGAGTTTTTATGAGGATAGTGAGGCTCAAGTTAGAGTGTGTAGGAGGGAAGGGGACTATTTCCCAGTAAAAGTGGGCCTTAGACAAGGATGTGTGATGTCACCGTGGTTGTTCAATATATTTATAGATGGGGTTGTAAGAGAAGTGAATGCGAGGGTCTTGGCCGATGTGTTAATAAAAAAAAAATAAAAAATGTATGAAAGAGGGGAAAGTACCTAGGGATTGGCAGAGAGCATGTATAGTTCCTTTATATAAAGGGAAGGGGATTAAAGAGATTGTAAGAATTATAGGGAAAGAAGTTTACTGAGTATACCAGGTAAAGTGTATGGCAGGGTTATTATTGAAAGAATTAGAGGTAAGACAGAGAGTAGGATTGCAGATGAGCAAGGAGGCTTTAGAGTGGGTAGGGGATGTGTAGATCAAGTGTTTACAGTGAAGCATATATGTGAACAGTATTTAGATAAAGGTAGAGAAGTTTTCATTGCATTTATGGATTTAGAAAAGGCATATGATAGAGTGGATAGGGGAGCAATGTGGCAAATGTTGCAAGTGTATGGAATAGGTAGTAAGTTACTGAAGGCTGTAAAGAGTTTTTATGAGGATAGTGAGGCTCAGGTTAGGGTGTGTAGAAGAGAGGGAGATTACTTCCCGGTAAAAGTAGGTCTTAGACAGGGATGTGTAATGTCACCATGGTTGTTTAATATATTTATAGATGGGGTTGTAAAAGAAGTAAATGCTAGGGTGTTGGGGAGAGGGGTGGGATTAAATTATGGGGAATTAAATACAAAATGGGAGTTGACACAGTTACTTTTTGCTGATGATACTGTGCTTATGGGAGATTCTAAAGAAAAGTTTGCAAAGGTTAGTGGACGAGTTTTGGAGGGTGTATAAAGGTAGAAAGTTGAAAGTGAACATAGATACGAGTAAGGTGATGAGGGTATCAAACGATTTAAATAAAGAAAAATTGGATATCACATTGGAGAGAGGGATTATGGAAGAAGTAAATGCTTTCAGATATTTGGGAGTTGACGTGTCAGCGGATGGGTTTATGAAGGATGAGGTTAACCATAGAATTGATGAAGGAAAAAAGGTGAGTGGTGCATTGAGGTATCTGTGGAGACAAAAACGTTATCCATGGAGGCAAAGAAGGGAATGTACGAAAGTATAGTGGTACCAACACTCTTATATGGGTGTGAAGCATGGGTTGTAAATGCGGCAGCGAGGCGGCGGCTGGAGGCAGTGGAGATGTCCTGTCTAAGGGCAATATGTGGTGTAAATATTATGCAGAAAATTCGGAGTGTGGAAATTAGGAGAAGGTGTGGAGTTACTAAAAGTATGCGTCAGAGGGCTGAAGAGGGGTTGTTGAGGTGGTTTGGTCATTTAGAGAGAATGGATCAAAGTAGAATGACTTGGAGAGCGTATAAATCTGTAGGGGAAGGAAGGCGGGGTAGGGGTCGTTTTCGAAAAGGTTGGAGCGAGGGGGTAAAGGATGTTTTGTGGGCGAGGGGCTTGGACTTCCAGCAAGCATGTGTGAGCGTGTTAGATAGGAGTGAATGGAGACGAATGGTTTTTGGGACCTGACGTGCTGTTGGAGTGTGAGCAGGGTAACATTTTGTGAAGGGATTCAGGGAAACCAGTTAACTGATTTAGTTGGACTTGAGTCCTGAAATGGGAAGTACAATGCCTGCACTTTAAAGGAGGGGTCTGGGATAGTGACAGCTGGGAGGGACTATTCTCAGCTGTCGTATCTGAGCGCCTCTGCAAAGACAGTGATTATGTATGAGTGTGGTGAAAGTGTTGAATGATGATGAAAGTATTTTCTTTTGGGGGATTTTCTTTCTTTTTGGGTCACCCTGCCTCGGTGGGAGACGGCCGACTTGTTGAAAAAAAAAGAAAAAAAAAAGAAGGGAGGCCCAACGACAATACGAAAATGACATAGCAGCAAAAGCCAAATTTGACCTGAAGCTGTTGTACAGCCATATCAAGAGGAAAACAACAGTCAAGAACCAGGTAATCAGGCTGGGAAAGGAAGGAGGGGAGATCACATGAAATGACTGCGAAGTATGTGAGGAACTCAACATGAGATTCAAAGAAATGTTCACAGAGACAGAAGGGAGTCTAGAAAGACAGAGAGGTGGGGTACACCATCAAGTGTTGGACACAATACATATGACCGAGGAAGATACCTCAAAGGCAATGGGGCCGGATAACATCTCTCCATGAGTCCTGAGAGAGGGAGCAGAGGTGCTAGGTGTACCACTAACAACAATCTTCAACACATCTATTGAAACAGGGTGATTACCTGAGGTATGGAAGACAGCAAATGTAGTCCCAATTTTTAAAAAAGGAGACAGACATAAAGCATTAAACTACAGACAAGTATCACTGACATGTACTGTATGAAAAGTCATGGAGAAGATTATCAGAAGAGTGGTGGAGTACCTAGAAAGAAATGAGCTTATCAACAACAACCAGCACGGTTACAGGGATGGGAAATCCTGTGTCACAAACCTACTGGAGTTATATGACAGGGTGACAGCAGTAAGACAAGAGAGAGGGGTGGGTAGATTGTGTTTTTTTGGACTGTAAGAAGGTATTTGACACAGCTCCACACAAGAGATTAGTGCAAAAGCTGGAGGACCAGGCAGGGATAACAGGGAAGGCACTGCAATGGATCAGGAAATACCTGTCGGGAAGACAACAGCAAGTCATGGTACACGACGAGGTGTCAGAGTTGGCGCCTGTGATGAGCGGGGTTCCACAGGGGCCTGTCCTAGGACCGGAGCTGTTTCTGGTATATGTGAATGACATGACAGAAGGAATAGACTCAGAAGTGTCGCTGTTTGCAGATGATGTGAAGTTGATGAGAAGAATTCAATCGGACAAGGACCTGGCAGAACTACAAAGAAATCTGGATAGGCTGCAGGGCTGGTCCAGAAACTGGCTCTTGGAGTTCAACCCCACCAAGTGCAAAGTCATGAAGATTGGGAAAGGGCAAAGAAGACCGCAGAGTACAGTCTAGGGGGCCCGAGACTACAAACTTCACTCAAGAAAAAGGATCTTGGGGTGAGTATAACACCGGGCACATTTCCTGAGGCGCACATCAACCAAATAACTGCTGCAGCATATGACTGCCTAGCACACCTAAGAATACCATTCTGACATCTTAATAAGGAATCGTTCAGGAAGGACCCTGTACACCGTGTATGTTAGGCCTATATTGGAGTATGCAGTACCAGTTTGGAACCCACACCTAGCCAAGCACGTAGGGAAATTAGAGAAAGTGCAAAAGTTTGCAACAAGACTAGTCCTGGAGCTGAGGGGCATGTCCTACGAGGAGAGGTTAAGGGAAATCAACCGGACAACACTGGAGGACAGGAGAGATAGAGATATGATAACAACATATAAAACACTGAGAGGAATCGACAAGGTGGACAGAGACAGGATGTTCCAGAGATGGGACCCAGCAACAAGGGGTCACAGTTGGAAGTTGAAGACTCAGATGAATCACAGGGATGTTAGGAAGTATTTCTTCAGTCACAGAGTTGTCAGGAAGTGGATTTGTCTGTGAAGTGATGTAGAGGAGGCAGGATCCATACATAGGTTTAAGAAGAGGTATGATAAAGCTCATGGAGCAGAAAGAGTGACCTAGTAGCAACCAGTGAAGAGGCTGGTTCAGGAGCTGTGACTCAACCCCTGCAACTTAGTACACATTAGGAGCTATGACTTGACCCCTGCAACCACAATTTGGTGAGTACACACACACACCGTATCCACGGATTCGATTTCTGTGGTTTCAGTTATCCACGGTTTAATGTGACCCGAAAATAAGCCTTAATGTTGCTTAATGATGACATCAAGGTGTAAGACTAGTGATGGTGGTATTCTTCAAAGTCTAAGAGAAGCCATGAAGTGCTTCCCATCAGTGAAAAAGTGTTAATTCTCGACTTACTGTGTGTAACTGATCAGTTAAACTTCATCACATGTATGTAGGTAAATGAAAAACGACTTATATATAGAGTTCGCTACTATCCACGGTAGGTCTTGGAACACATCCTCTACGGATATGAGGTTCCTACTGTATATACATACATACACACACAAATATATACATACATATGCATACATATACACATACACAAACACACACACATACATACATAAAAATGTGTGCGCATTTTTGTTTAATTATTTCAAAACGCTGGCCATCTCCCACTGAGGCAGGGTGACTCAAAAAAGAAACACTTTCATCATCAATCACACATAATCACTGTCTTTGCAGATGTCACTCCAAACAGCAAATATCCAAAACCCCTCCTTCAAAGTGCAAGCACTATACTCTCCACCTCCAGGACTCAAGTCCAGTTAACCGATTTCCCTGAATCCCTTCACAAAATATTACCCTGTTCACACTCCAACAGCTCATCAAGTCCCAAAACCCATTCATCTCCACTTGCTCCTATCTAACACGCTCACACATGCCTGCTGTGTGAGCAGGCATGACCTCTACCCCTCCTCCCCTCCATTACAGATTTATACACCCTCCAAGTCATCCTATTGTGCTCCATCTTTTCTGAATGTCTAAACTACCTCAACAACCCTTCCTCAGCCTTCTTGAGTTATGCTTTTAATAACTCCACATCTCCTCCCATTTCCACACTACGAATTCTCTGAATAATATTTATGCCACACATTGCCCTCAGACATGACATCTCCACTGCCTACAGCCTCCTTCTCGCTGCAGCATTCACAACCCATGCTCCACATGCATATAAGTGTTGGTACCAATATACTCTCATACATTACCTTCTTTGCCTCCATGGATAATAATCTGTCTCCACAGATACCTCAATGCACCACTCACCTTTTTCCCTTCATTAGTTTTATGGTCCACTTTGTCTTTCATCCACCTGATGACACGTCCACTCCCAAATATCTAAACACATTTACTTCTTCCATACTCTCTCCCTCCAATCTGATATCCAATTTTTCCTTACCTAACATGTAGTTAGATTAGGAAAAAGTTAAAGACAAGCTATAGAAATAGCTGTCAAAACTAAATAATGTGAGCTACAAATGCTGAGGACATTTGACACGTATGCCTCACCATTTGATAGGAGGATGCAAGGAGACATGATTACCTTTGATATACCTTTGAAGAGTTTTGAGAGTTTCTCTACTCTCTGAGCCTGGCCATGGGCCAGGCTCATCTGGTGCTTGCCTGGTCAACCAGGCTGTTGCTGGTGGAGGCCTGCTGCCCCACATATCTGTCACAGCCTGGTTGATCTGGCACCTGGTGAAGATACTTGTCCAGTTTCCTCTTGAAGGCTTCTACACTTGTTCCAGCCGTGTTTCGGATATCTTCTGGTAAGATGTTGAATAGTCTGGGACCCAGGATGTTAGTACAAATAAGATTATCAAAAGACAGGAAAGAAATGCCAATGAAAAGGAATATTTCCTAACCCAATCATTAGGTAGAACAAGAAACCATATCTATAAGCCCCTCCTAGAATGGTTCCAAACAAGGATTAAAAAGTTTTTGTATAGTAGTAGATTACTGGAAAAGGGTATGAGAAAGGTAGTGAATGCTACATCCAATGTAAACACTGAGAATACTGAAGACAAAATGCCATGATCTTGGCTCTGCTTCTGTCACAATAAACATTGAAGATGGGATACCACCGGCATAGGTCTGCTTCTATAACTACAAACACAGATGAAACACCACCAGCATAGTTCTGTTGCTGTAACTACAAACACAGTATTTGAAACACCACTAGCACAGCTCTGCTGCTGTAACTACAAACACAGTATTTGAAACACCACCACCAGCATAGTTCTGTTGCTTTAGCTACAAACACAGGTGGAACACCACTAGCACAGCTCTGCTGCTGTAACTACAAACACAGTATTTGAAACACCACCACCAGCATAGTTCTGTTGCTTTAGCTACAAACACAGGTGGAACACCACTAGCACAGCTCTTCTGCTGTAACTATAAACACAGGTGGAACACCACTAGCACAGCTCTGCTGCTGTAACTATAAACACAGATGAAACACCACTAGCACAGCTCTGCTGTTGTAACTACAAACACAGTATTTGAAACACCACCACCAGCATAGTTCTGTTGCTTCAGCTACAAACACAGGTGGAACACCACTAGCACAGCTCTGCTGCTGTAACTATAAACACAGATGGAACACCACTAGCACAGCTCTGCTGCTGTAACTACAAACACAGATGGAACACCAGCAGCACAGCTTTGCTCCTCTAACTACAAACACAATAGATAGAACACCAGCAGCATAGCTATGCTCCTATAACTACAAACATAGTAGCTGGGACACCACCAGCATAGCTCTGCTGCTGTAACTACAACCATAGTAGAACTATAGACCAATAAGCCTTACCTCCATAGTTGGTAAATTTATGGAATCAATAATTGCCGAGGCAATTCGTAGCCATCTTGAAAAGCATAAATTGATTAATGAATCTCAACACGGTTTTACTAAGGGGTGTTCCTGTCATACGAATTTACTAACTTTTTACACTAAGGTGTTTGAGGAGGTAGATCATGGTAATGAATATGATATTGCGTATATGGACTCAGTAAGGCTTTCGATAAAGTTCCACATCAGAGGCTACTGAGGAAACTTAAGGGACACAGAATAGGAGGAGAAATTTTTTCCTGGGTAGAGGCATGGTTGACAAATAGGCAGCAAAGAGTTTGCATAAATGGAGAGAAATCAGAATGGGGGCACGTCTCAAGCGGTGTTCCACAGGGGTAAGTTTTGGGTCCCCTGTTGTTTACAATTTACATAAATGACATAGATGAGAGAATAAATAGCAACATAAGCAAATTTGCTGATGACACCAAAATAGGCCGTCCAATTCATTCTAATGAGGACATTAGAGCACTCCAGGATGATTTGAATAGACTGATGCAGTGGTCAGAGAAGTGGCAGATGCAGTTTAATGTAGACAAATGCAAAGTTCTAAATGTTGGGCAGGACAATAACCATGCCACATATAAACTGAATAATGTAGATCTTAATACTTGTGATTGCGAGAAGGATTTAGGAGTTCTGGTTAGTAGTAATCTGAAACCAAGACAACAGTGCATAAGTGTTCGCAATAAAGATAACAGAATCCTTGGCTTCATATCAAGAAGTATAAATAATAAAAGTCCTCAGGTTGTTCTTCAACTCTATATATCTTTGGTTAGGCCTCATTTAGAGTATGTTGCACAGTTCTGGTCACCGTATTACAGAATGGATATAAATGCACTGGAAAACGTACAGAGGAGGATGACAAAGTTGATCCCATGTATCAGAAATCTTCCCTATGAGGATAGACTGAGGTCCTTGAATCTGCATTCTCTAGATAGGCGTAAAATTAGGGGGAATATGATTGAGGTGTATAAATGGAAAACAGGAATAAATAAATGGGATGTAAATATCGTGCTGAAAATATCCAGCCAAGACAGAACTCGCAGCAATGGTTTCAAATTGGAAAAGTTCAGATTCAGGAATGATATAGGTAAGCACTGGTTTGGTAATAGTTGTGGATGAGTGGAACAAACTCCCGAGTACCATCATATGGGCTGGGACGTTGTGTAGTTTTAAAAATAGGTTAGATAAATACATGAGTGGGTGTGGGTGGGTGTGAGTTGGACCTGACTAGCTTGTGCTACTAGGTCAGATGCCGTACTAATTCCTTAAGTAGAAGTGACCTGACTACCTGGAGTTTACCTGGAGAGGGTTAAATCCAGGTGGTCGGCTAAATAAATATATGAGTGGGTGCGGGTGGGTGTGAGTTGGTCCTGACTAGCTTGTGCTACTAGGTCAGACGCCATGCTCCTTTCTTAAGTGAATGTAGCCTGACCTGGCTGGGTCGGAGCATTGGCTTAAGCCGGTTGGAGACTTGGACCTGCCTCGCATGGGCCAGTAGGCCTGCTGCAGTGTTCCTTCTTTCTTATGTTCTTAAGTGTAACTCTGTTCACCATTACTATTAACCCTTTGACTGTTTCGGTCGTATATATACGTCTTACGAGCCACTGTTTCGGACGTATCTATACGCCTAAATTCTAGCGGCCTCAAATCAAACTGGAGAAAACTGGTAGGCCTACATGTGAGAGAATGGGTCTGTGTGGTCAGTGTGCGCAGTATAAAAAAAATCGGGCAGCCAGTGGTGCATTGTAGTGTAAGTACGAACGAAATCTTATAGAGTCCTTGTTCAGCATGCCTAGCGGTAAGAATTATCTGACTCCCGGCGCATCTGGGACTGTTTTCTTCCTCAATGATAGCTCTAACACAGATGGAAGTGTCTCTGAAGATGAATTTCATGGTTTTGAGGAGTTTGTGACCGAAAGCAATGCCCAGGATACCAGAAGGAAGGAAGGAAAAAAGAAAGAAAGTAAGGAAGAGATGAGAGGAAGGAAGGAAGGAAAGAAGAGATGAAAGGAAGTAAAGAAGGAAGGAGGAAAGGAAGGAAGGAAAGAAAGAAAGGAAGTAGAGATGAGAGGAAGGAAATAACAAAAGAAGAAAGAAAGGAGATGAGAGGAAGGAAATAACAAAAGAAGAAAGAAAGGAGATGAGAGGAAGTCCACACACTTCAAGTGGTAAGGGAAGTTGATGGAAAGTGTCCAGTCATTATATGTGTATATATATTATAGAACAATAGAAATAGGTTGGTATGTAAGTAAGTAGGTAGGCAAGTAAGTAGGAAGGCAAGTGGTAAGTGGTAGGCAAGTGGGTGGGTAAGTAGGTGGGTAAGTGGGTAAGCAAGTAGGTAAGCAAGTAGGTAAGCAAGTAGGTAAGCAAGTAGGTAAGCAAGTAGGTAAGCAAGTAGGTAAGCAAGTAGGTACGTAAGTAGGTACGTAAGTAGGTACGTAATTAGGTAAGTAAGTAGGTAGGAAGGACTGTGGGGAAGAAGAGCTTGGGATCCCATGGGTGTTGACAGGTGAGTGGTGGTATAATATGTCATTTTGACAGCAGCCGCACCCTGACTCAGCATATTTACAAGTCCATACACTCACAACAACCAGCTTCCAGAAGCCTAATATAAGTTCTATGAAGTGTCCAGTGACTATATATGCGTATATATAGAAACCAGAAGGAAGGAAGGAAGGAGATGAAAGAAAGGAAGGAAGGTAGGTAGGAAGGAATGTAGGAAGGCATGTAGGAAGGCATGTAGGAAGGAAGGTTGGAAGGAAGGTTGGAAGAAAGGTTGGAAGGAAGGAAGGAAGGTTGGAAGGAAGGAAGGAAGGTTGGAAGGAAGGAAGGAAGGTTGGAAGGAAGGTTGGAAGGAAGGTTGGAAGGAAGGAAGGAAGGTTGGAAGGAAGGTTGGAAGGAAGGAATGACGACCCAGAAACAACAACCAGCTTCCAGAAGCTAATAGCAATTCTATGAAGTGTCCAGTGATTATATATGCGTATATATAGAAATCAGGAGGAAGGAAGAAAGGAAGGACGAGATGAAAGGAAGGAAGGAATGTAGGAAGAAAGGTTAGAAGGAATGTAGGAAGGAAGGAAGGTCGGAGTGATGACCCAGACACAACAACCAGCTTCCAGAAGCTTATAGCAGTTCTAGGCACGTGTCCAGTGACTGTGTGTGTATTTATAGAAACCAGAAGGAAGAAAGGAAAGACGAGATGGAAGGAAGGAAGGAAGGAAGGAAGGAAGGAAGGAAGGTAGGTAGGTAGGTAGGTAGGTAGGTAGGTAGGTAGGTAGGTAGGTAGGTAGGTAGGTAGGAAGGAAGGAAGGAAGGAAGGAAGGTAGGAAGGAAGGAAGGTAGGAAGGAAGGTAGGAAGGAAGGTAGGAAGGAAGGTAGGAAGGAAGGTAGGAAGGAAGGTAGGAAGGAAGGTAGGAAGGAAGGTAGGAAGGAAGGTAGGAAGGAAGGTAGGAAGGAAGGTAGGAAGAAAGGAAGGAATGTAGGAAGGAAGGAATGACGACCCAGACGACCATCAACCTAGGATAACTACCTAACACAACTGCCCGCTGCTACTTTGAAGAAAACTGCTCAGAAGAGATGTTTTGTCTGTGCATATACAAAAAACACCCACAAAAATGCAGAGACATTCGTTTTATGTGTGAGGAATGTAAAACACCACTGTGCATGGAACCATGTTTCAAAGAGTTCCACAAGCTGCAGAACGTTTATGAACATGTCCAGTGACTGTACATTTGTATATATATATTATAGAACAATAGTAATAAAGATTTTTTTGTATTGTTCATTTGTGTAAACAAGTTTTGTAAACAATATAAAGATACTAATGTTTATGCTATTATTGTGTTGCATACAACGAATGTATATATATACATTGCACCTTATCTTGGCCTCACAGGCCACATAAGTTACGCAAAATAAGAAAATAGTGAAAAAAACAAGAAATCTATGAATGGAAGTAAACAAATGTTTACTGAGTGAGCGGCAGTCGCCGATGTTGCCATACGCGGCTCATTTTCTGCCAACTTTACACCTCCATATCTCGGTAAGTATTGATTGCAAAAATCTGTTTTTAGGATAAAAACAATCAGAAAAATAATCTTAACATTTTGATAAGAAAAAATAATTTTTTTTTTTCGAATATTTTGCGACAACAGAATGGCACTCAGGATTGAGGGTTGCGACAGTCAAGGGGTTAATGGCTTATCACAAAATAATTAACTTCTGAAAACTAATAAATATAAATTGTTCATTACAGTACTTACTTTTTCCTTTCTAATTTGCTTCCTTTTTTTCCTTTTCATTTTTTTAATACTTTTTCGTGTGCGCTCAATTCGAATACGGATTCGTTCAGTGGCTCTTGTTCGTGGGATGAGGCGAGGCTGTCGGGATTGCTGGGATGAAGAACGAATACGTGTAGGGCCACGCATGGATCTAGACTCTTCTTGCCTACTGGTAACCTAAAAAATAATGGCGATTATTAGGACATGGCTACACTTACTACATATAAATTTCATTTAATATTTTTGCATTTTAGTAGTCTTTTATTTATCAATACTTTAGAGAAATTATTTTTAATATCTTAAGCTTTAAACCGGGCACAACATATACATTCATAAGAACAACTAGCAGTTTTATGGACATGCTTCTTATCATGTTCCAATAGATCAAATGAAGCAATAGTCTTAAGAAAAATAATTAAAATGCTTATACAGTGGACCCTCAGTTATCAGCCATAATCCGTTCCAGAAGGTTGGCCTAAAATCGAAAACGTCAAAAACCGAAATAATATTTCCCATAAGAATTAATGTAAATCCAATTAATCCGTTTCAGACACCCAAAAATATTAAAAAAAAAAAAAAAAATTTTAACCCCTAAACAGTCCAAACGTATAGATACGTTCTTACCACTAGTGCCCAAACGTATATACATATACGTTTTATTTTTCCTGGATCCAAATTTGGCACGATTGGCCTGAGATGCCTGGTCAGCATAGAATGGGTCCACTCGGTGTGCGCTGTATTAAAAAAATCTGGGACCACTTAGTACGGTGTGGGAGCACCAGTTCAAATGAGCGCCAGCTAGAGCAAACAGAGCGGCAAACACCTGGGATTCAATGATTTCATGTAGTATTAACTCTCCCATTTTAAGAGGAAAGTGATGTTGACCCTGAGTTTAGTGACTCTGAGGTGGATGTGGCCATAAGTGGTCGAGGAAATTTCAAAAACCTTGATAATAACCCATGTGCAACATTTATGCAACACCCTTTCAGAATGTCTTATAACCTATGCCCTAAGTAAAGAGAAACAATTATGGAACATGTAATACGTGTTCAGCTGGCTGGCTGGCTCTGTCTATCTGTCTCGATCTATCTCTTTCTATCTGTCTATCTCTTTCTATCTGTCTCGATCTGTCTATCTCTTTCTATCTGTCTCGATCTGTCTATCTCTTTCTATCTGTCTCGATCTGTCTATCTCTTTCTATCTGTCTCGATCTGTCTATCTCTTTCTATCTGTCTCGATCTGTCTATCTCTTTCTATCTGTCTATCTCTTTCTATCTGTCGCGATCTGTCTATCTCTTTCTATCTGTCTCGATCTGTCTATCTCTTTCTATCTGTCTCTATCTGTCTATTTCTTTCTATCTGTCTATTTCTTTCTGTCTGTCTCTATCTGTCTATTTCTTTCTATCTGTCTCTGTCTATTTCTGTCTATCTGTCTGTCTCTATCTGTCTATGTCTCTCTATCTGTCTATCTGTCTATGTCTCTCTGTCTATATATGTGGAGAAAATTCTCCAAAGGAGGGGGGTATGCGCCCTTACTACCCTTGGTAAGGGCCCTCACCCTTTCCACCCTTAGGAAAGGGTCAGAGGAGGCACGTCTGGCTGAGAAAAACAATTTAATTCAGACCAGATGTACTGACGACAGTGTGTCACAAATTGTGCTGACCACAGCACCACGAGGCACCTCGTGGCTGCACTGCACGAGGCTGCACAAGGCAGCATGAGCGATCAGATTGAATACAGGCTCCGTAGAGGTCATACGACTCTAGGGGTCATGTGGCGCGAGGCGACATAAATCAACACAGACCTTTAACGTATGTTACCGATGATCTGGACAATTTAGAAGTGTTAAGTCCATCTCATTTACTACATGGCAGAAGGCTCGAACCTGTTCCTCCCATGAATGATAAAGAAATCATAGAGGATCCTACTTATTTCGAACCTGAACAACTCAGACGTAAATTCAAACACCTTAATAAAGTGATTGAACGCTGGGAGAAAATTTGGCGAGAAGACTATCTCACCTCCTTGAGAGAACATTTCTATGGAGCTGGTGTTCCAGAAAATTATAAGTCCTTAAGACCTGGTGACATAGTGATTATTAACAATGATGGTCCAAGGTCCCATTGGCCTCTTGGAAAAATTGTGACCATATATCCTGATGCAAATGGAATCATCAGGACAGTTGATGTTTTGAGCAAAGGTGTAGTGAATAAGCGGACCATAGATAAATTAGTGCCGTTACAATTACACAGTGTTGAAAACAAAATTAAAATTAGTGATTCTCCAGAAACCACACAGACTGAAGCTGTTCAGAAAAGACAAGCAGCAGTGATGGCGAGTGAGAAAATCAAATTAATGTTAAGTGATGAGTAGTTCACTTTCAGTGAATTTTTCGCTGCCCCCCAGTGTGGAGAAAATTCTCCAAAGGAGGGGGGTATGCGCCCTTACTACCCTTGGTAAGGGCCCTCACCCTTTCCACCCTTAGGAAAGGGTCAGAGGAGGCGCGTCTGGCTGAGAAAAACAATTTAATTCAGACCAGATGTACTGACGACAGTGTGTCACAAATTGTGCTGACCACAGCACCACGAGGCACCTCGTGGCTGCACTGCATGAGGCTGCACAAGGCAGCATGAGCGATCAGATTGAATACAGGCTCCGTAGAGGTCATACGACTCTAGGGGTCATGCGGCGCGAGGCGACGTAAATCAACATAGACATTAGTCGTATGCGTCCGTTATTTTAATTTAATCTCCACTAACGTCGGGAAATAAGATAAGAACTCTGTTCCAGCGCGTTTAGTGAATAACATCAAAATCGCGGTATATTCAGAAGTGTGCGCAGCTTCAATTTACTGCAAGACAAACGTAGAGACAATCGCAAGAGAATTCCATCGAAACAAGACGGTGACTTCAGCGGCATTCTACAATCAAGACAGCATTTCCGCCGTATATGGTGGAGCCAACACCATCGCTCAAAGCTACACGAGCAAGGTATGAATTTGATGTTCTGGTCAGGCAGGGAACTGCGCAGTTCTTGTAGTCAAGAACATCAGAATTTTACCTATTGACGGCGGTTATGCGTGGACTTTTTAGTCCAAAACAGTGAGTAAAACGCCTTTCAGTCCATCTAAGACTGAAAATATGGACATACGCTCCTTTGAGGCAATATATTATAATAAACCACGTGTATTTTTTCCATACAGCCCTGTGGAGATGAGGCCATAGATGGATCCCCTGAGAAGGTGTTGGGAACGGCTGCGACATCTTGGATTCATCAATAAGCTAAGTATTAGCGAACCATACATTCCATGTTATCGTTGGAGCCCATCCTCCACAATCTATGTCTCTCTATCTGCCTATGTTTCTCTATCTGTCTATGTCTCTCTATGTCTCTCTCTCTCTCTATCTGTCTATGTCTGTCTGTCTCTCTCTCTCTCTGTCTATGTCTGTCTCTCTCTCTCTGTCTATGTCTGTCTCTCTATCTATGTCTCTCTATCTGTCTATGTCTCTCTGTCTATGTCTCTCTATCTATGTCTCTCTATTTGTCTATCTCTCTCTATCTGTCTATGTCTGTCTCTCTGTCTATCTGTCTCTCTCTCTGTCTATCTGTCTATATATCTGTCTGTCTGTCTCTCTCTCTGTCTATCTGTCTCTCTATCTGTCTATCTCTCTGTCTGTCTGTCTGTCTGTCTGTCTGTCTGTCTCTCTCTCTGTCTGTCTGTCTGTCTCTGTCTGTCTCTATTTCAGACCCCCAAAAATACACTTGCAACAGCACTTACGAAAATACACTTACATAAATGTTCGAGTTTGGAGATGCACAAAAACCGAGGGACCACTGTACTCTGCTTGAAGATATAATGCTAAACATGAAACATGACTGGCAAATACATATTTACACTTGCTCAGGAACCAGACGTGACGACGCAGTCGTGTGTAATACCTGTTGGTTCATGAGTGGCTCTCTCTGAGACGGAGAGCTAGAAGGACAGACAGATAGATGGAGCTTGACAGACAGACAGATAGACAGACATGTTTATGTGTAACAGTGAAAACAAATCAAGCAGGGCCGACGCTCATCAAATGTCACCACTTATCTTATCACTGCACTGTCAGCAGTGGACGGACACTTGTCTTACATCATGCTTCAAGGGAACTTATTCTTATTATTATTATTATTATTATATACTCCCACGTATCCAAACATTGCTGGGACCTATAAATACTTAGTATATATTCCTTGACAATAGTAAATAACCAAGGCAGGTGTAAATGTCCACTTGTCAGTGTGTTTGTGACAATTTGAGTACAATTTCAGTACCCAATATTAGTGTTAGAACAAAGATTGGTTATGAAATGACAAGAACTACTATATATACAAGCATATACCTATATATACACACACCCCTCTGGGTATTCTTCTATTTTCTTACGAGTTCTTGTTCTTATTTCCTCTTATCTCCATGGGGAAGTGGAATAGAATTCTTCCTCCGTAAGCCATGCGTGTCGTAAGAGGCGACTAAAATGTCGGGAGCAAGGGGCTAGTAACCCCTTCTCCTGTATATATTACTAAATGTAAAAGGAGAAACTTTCGTTTTTTTTTTTGGGCCACCCCGCTTCGGTGGGAAACGGCCGACGTGTTGAAAGAAGAAAGAAAAATTATATAAAATAATATAAAAACGAGAAAAAAAGGTATATCGGCAACACGTCTGCAAGTGGCAGGACTTAATGTTGCCGTCAGGTGAATATCCAGTGCACACTTCTCAGCCTCATATCTCGGTAAGTACTGACCCTAATTTTTTTTTTATCCTATAACACTTAGAAAAATGTGCTTTTTACTTCTATAAAAAAAAAAAAAAAAAAAAAATATTCGGGGCACTGTGCGAGAGAACGTATATATATGTTTACACCATTTAACCCTTAAACTGTCCACACGTAGATCTACATTCACTCGCGTACTGCTCCGAATATTTTTTTTTTTTTAACCCTTTGGGGGTCGGTGCCATACTAGTACGTTTTACGAGCAGGGGTTGGTGCCGTACTAGTACGCCCAAATTCTAGCGGCCTCAATTTAAGCAGAAAACGTCTGGTAGGCATACATATGAAAGAATGGGTCTGTGTGGTCAGTGTGCGCAGTATAAAAAAAATCCTGCAGTACACACTGCATAATGAGAGAAAAAAAACTTTGACCGTTTTTTTCGATTAAAACAGCGACTTTGCAGTCGATTTTCGTATGGTTTTTATTGATGTATTCTCGTTTTCTTGGTCTCATTTGATAGAATGGAAGATATATTACAAAAATAGAGATGATTTGGATTTGTATGACAATGACAAGTACCTTGAAATTGAGCTCAAAGTAGCGAAAATGTTCGATTTTTGACGATGTTCAAGAGTAAACAAATCACACCATGCCTCCAATACACATCAACTGGCGAGTCTTATATTCATGCACAAGTGCTCTGATATTATTTATACCATTTTTACAATGATGCAGTTGTATACATAAGAGTAAATCTTCTATTTTTTGTGAGAATAAAAATTCAAAACGAAAAGCAAAAGTAATGGAACAGGGGCCTGGAGACGTGACTAATGAATAGAGAACATGTTTTTTTAGTGCCAGGAATGTCTGCCTTGTTTACTCTAGACCCTATTTTGAAATTGGCATCGTTTGAAATTTGCGTGAAATTGGAAAATTGCCATTTTCTGACCACTATTTTGGGTAGATGAAATTGGTAAATAGGCAGTTTCTTGTACTCAATCGATAGAAGAAATGGAGTTCTAGCGAAATAGCTATAATTTTAGGAGACTGAAACAGTGGAATTTGTCGAAAAGAGGGCTCAAAGTGGGCAAAATCGCCGATGCGTAAGTGTCATGGCTACCGCTAACTTCGCGAAAGCATAATTCCGTTAGTTTTTGATCAAATTTCATAATTTTGGTGGCGTTATGATCGGAAGAAGATTCTCTATCATTTCATAAGAAAAAAAAAAAATTTTTTTTCCAAAAAATTTTCGACCCCAGGAACACTTTCCTGAGAAGGCCTGTCGACCCCCAAAGGGTTAAATGAAGAGGATAGGCTAAAAAAAATTTTTTTTTTAGGGCCAGTACTTACCGAGATATAAGCCCGCCAAGTTGGTACTGGATGCTCACCTGACGGCAACATCAAGTCCTGCCGCTTACAGAAGAATTGCGGATATACTTTTTTTTCTAGTTTTTTTTTTTTTATTAACACATCGGCCGATTCCCACCAAGGCAGGGTGGCCCGAAAAAGAAAAACTTTCATCATCATTCACTCCATCACTGTCTTGCCAGAGGGGTGCTTTACACTACAGTTATAAAACTGCAACATTAACACCCCTCCTTCAGAGTGCAGACACTGTACTTCCCATCTCCAGGACTCAAGTCCGGCCTGCCAGTTTCCCTGAATCCCTTCATAAATGTTACTTTGCTCACACTCCAACAGCACGTCACGTATAAAAAACTATTTGTCTCCATTCACTCCTATCAAATACGCTCACACATGCTTGCTGGAAGTCCAAGCCCCTCGCACACAAAACTTCCTTTACCCCCTCCCTACAACCTTTCCTAGGCCAACCCCTACCCCACTTTCCCTCCACTACAGATTTATACACTCTCGAAGTTATTCTGTCTCGTTCCATTCTCTCTACATGTCCGAACCACCTCAACAACCCCTCCTCAGCTCTCTGGATAATAGTTTTGGTAATCCCGCACCTCCTCCTAATTTCCAAACTCCGAATTCTCTGCATTATATTCACACCACACATTGACCTCAGACATGACATCTCCACTGCCTCCAGCCTTCTCCTCGTTGCAACATTCATCACCCATGCTTCACACCCATATAAGAGTGTTGGTATAACTATACTCTCATACATTCCTTTCTTTACTTCCATGGACAAAGTTCTTTGTCGCCACAGACTCCGAAGTGCTCCACTCACCCTTTTTCCCTCATCAATTCTATGATTCACCTCATCCTTCATAGACCCATCTGCTGACATGTCCACTCCCAAATATCTGAATACATTCACCTCCTCCATACTCTCTCCCTCCAATCTGATATCCAATCTTTCATCACCTAATCTTTTTTTATCCTCATCACCTTACTCTTTCCTATATTCACTTTCAATTTTCTTCTTTTACACACCCTACCAAATTCATCCACCAACCTCTGCAACTTCTCTTCAGAATCTCCCAAAAGCACAGTGTCATCAGCAAAAAGCAACTGTGACAACTCCCACTTTGTATTTAATTCTTTATCTTTTAACCCCACACCTCTTGCCAAGACCCTCGCATTCACTTCTCTTACAACCCCATCTATAAATATATTGAACAACCACGGTGACATCACACATCCTTGTCTAAGGCCCACTTTTACTGGGAAATAGTCCCCTTCCCTCCTACACACTCTAACTTGAGCCTCACTATCCTCATAAAAACTCTTCACTGCTTTCAGTAACCTACCTCCTATTCCATACACCTGCAACATCTGCCACATTGCCCCCCTATCCACCCTATTATACGCCTTTTCCAAATCCATAAATGCCACAAAAACCTCTTTACCCTTATCCAAATACTGTTCACCTATATGTTTCACTGTAAACACTTGGTCTACACACCCCCTACCTTTCCTAAAGCCCCCTTGTTCATCTGCTATCCTGCTTTCTGTCTTACTCTTAATTCTTTCAATAACAACTCTACCATACACTTTACCAGGTACACTCAACAGACTTATTCCCCTATAATTTTTGCACTCTCTTTTGTCCCCTTTGCCTTTATACAAAGGAACAATACACGCTCTCTGCCAATCCCTAGGTACCTTACCCTCTTTCATACATTTATTAAATAATAGCACTAACCACTCCAAAACTATATCCCCACCTGCTTTTAACATTTCTATCTTTATCCCATCAATCCCAGCTGCCTTACCCCCTTTCATTCTACCCACTGCCTCACAAACTTCCCCCACACTCACAACTGGCTCTTCCACACTCCTACCAGATGTTATTCCTCCTTGCCCTATACATGAAATCACAGCTTCCCTGTCTTCATCAACATTTAACAACTCCTCAAAATATTCCCTTCATCTTCCCGATACCTCTAACTCTCCATTTAATAACTCCCCTCTCCTATTTTTAACTGTCAAATCCATTTGTTCCCTAGGCTTCCTCAACTTATTAATCTGACTCCAAAACTTTTTCTTATTTTCAACAAAATTTGTTGATAACATCTCACCCACTCTCTCATTTGCTCTCTTTTTACATTGCTTCACCACTCTCTTAACCTCTCTTTTTCTCTCCATATACTCTTCCCTCCTTGCATCACTTCTACTTTGTAAAAACCTCTCATATGCTAACTTTTTCTCCCTTACTACTCTCTTTACATCATCATTCCACCAATCGCTCTTCTTCCCTCCCGCACTCACTCGCCTGTAACCACAAACTTCTGCTGAACACTCTAACACTACATTTTTAAATCTACCCCATACATCTTCGACCCCATTGCCTACACTCTCACTAGCCCATCTATCCTCCAATAGTTGTTTATATCTTACCCTAACTGCCTCCTCTTTTAGTTTATAAACCTTCACCTCTCTCTTACTTACTGCTTCTATTTTCCTTGTATCCCATCTACCTTTTACTCCCACTGTAGCTATAACTAAAAAGTGATCTGATATATCTGTGGCCCCTCTATAAACATGTACATCCTGAAGTCTACTCAACAGTCTTTCATCTACCAATACATAGTCCAACAAACTACTGTCATTACGCCCTACATCATATCTTGTATACTTATTTATCCTCTTTTTCTTAAAATATGTATTACCTATAACTAAACCCCTTTCTATACAAAGTTCAATCAAAGGGCTCCCATTATCATTTATATAATTTTTATGTTCTGATAATTACAATTTATAATAGTTCTTGTGATTTCATAGCCAATCTTTGTTCTAACACTAATATTAGGTACTCAAATAGTCACAATCACACAAACAGGTGAACATTTTCACCTGCCTTGGTCATTTACTATTGTCTATAAATATATACTAAGTATTTATAAGTCCAAGCAATGTTTTAGACATCCTGAAGTATATATGAAACTCCTTGAAGAATGGTGTTATGACAAGTGTCAGATAACACTGACAGTCCAATGACTTTGATGAATGTGAGCAGGGAACCCTCGTTTTGTTTTCACTGTCTGTATCTGTCTATCTATCTGTCTGTCTGTGTCTGTCTATCTATCTGTGTCTATATAACTGTCTATTTATCTATCTGTCTGTCTGTCTATCTGTCTAGCTCTGCTTATCTGTTTTTCTGTCTGCCTGCCTATGTGTGCCTGGAGTATAATATGAAACTCCTTGAAGAATGGTGTTATGACAAGTGTCAGATAACATTGACAGTCCAATGACATTGATGAATGTGAGCAGGGAACCCTCCCTTTGTTTTCACTGTCTGTATCTGTCTATCTAACTGTCTGTCTGTATCTGTCTATCTGTCTGTCTGTATCTGTCTATCTATCTGTCTGTGTGATTTAGCGCTTCTATTTGATTATAATAATAATAATCTGTCTGTCTATCTGTCTAGCTCTGCTTATCTGTCTTTCTGTCTGCCTGTGTGTGTGTGTCTTTCCATCTGCTTGTCTCAGTCTCAGAGTGCGGCTGGTAAACGAACAGGTATTATACACGATGCAGAAGTGACATGACAAAGCGTATTACTTGCCAGTCATGCTTATTATGTCTTATATCTATGTACAAGCATTGTATAGCACTTTGCCTGGAATTTTTGGGTTATCCTAGGTAATTTACACTATGTATAATAACTGTACTTATGTGTACATGTGAGAGAGAGATATTACAGATATATATAGATAGACAGAGATATAGGACAGATAGATATAGACAGAGATATAGACAGATATAGACAGCCAAAGACAGCCAGCCTGCCGAATACATAAGAACATAAAAAAGAAGGAACACTGCAGAAGGTCTACTGGCCCATGCAAGGCAAGTCCATGTCACCCCCTGGCTTAGACCAATGACCCACCTAGTCAGGTCACATCCTCTGAAGGAAGGAGCATGGCATCAGACCTAGTAGCACAAGCTAGTCAGGTCCAACTCACACCCACCCACAGACACTCATGAATTTATCTAACCTATTTTTACTTTCCTCTTATAAGGGGAGTGTTAATGCGACATGACATCAGTGAATCCCCAGTGTTTGACACACTATTTGCTCTAGCTGGAGCTCAATTGAACTGGTGCTCCCACAAGGTACTAAGTGGTCCAGGATTTTTTTAATACTGCGCACACTGAGGGCGCAGACCCATTCTCTCATGGTCTAGGTGACTCAGGGCTATCGCACTAAATTTGAAGGAATGAAAAATAAAATGTTGATCTACGTTCGAAGCAGTACGTGTACAAACGTATATCTATGTTTGGACAGTTAAAGGGTTAAGGGTTAAAGATTAACTATAGTTTTACATACAGAAAACAATGAGAAATAAATATAAAGCACAAATTTTAATGATAAATAAACATTAAATACCTTTATTGAAGACTCTTGTTGGCATATTGAAGAATGCAGGAGGGGAGAGGGAGTTGGGAATCCCCCTCCATAAGGACTTCAGGTATCAAAACCCTCTTTAAGAGTTACTTCCTTTCTTTGTCATTTACTATGACAGTGCATTCATTACATACCTTAAAACAATTGTAGTCTTAATGTAGGGCAAGAGGCGAGTAGTATTTATTTGTAGGAAGTCAGTGAAGTCAGCGGTAATGTAGGTACACGTAGTATGTATTCCTCCTGGGCTACACTACACAGCCATATTATTACCATGTTCACTGAGTTTAATCGTTTCTAACAACTACCTTCAGATGCCATCATAAGCAGAGGAAGAAGTACATAATGAATAATTCATGTCGAGAATTGTAAACAAACATGTATGAAGGGCGGTTACTGCACCAGACGCTAGATTCACAGTTTTCTCTAATGCTGCATCAGAGAAAACGTAATGTTTACCTTCCACCTCCTCCTTGATTCACCGGTACTCATCACTCGATAACATATAAACATTGCATGTTTATATGCTCTATGCTATGTAACGTGTTTCTTATATAATTTTGAAGAAAATATCATAGATGGATTAATGAAAATGTCTATATTAACCTAAAATAAGACAATGTGCCCAAGAGTGATTAGTATTATTAAACATACATTGCATGTTTTTATATAGTACTATGTAATGTGTTTCTTATACAGTGGACCCCGGTGTTGTCCTGCTCCAAACTCTCCCTTTTATGCTTTTGTAAGTGTATTTTTGGGGGTCTAAAAGGACTAGTCTACTTTACATTATTCCTTATGGGGATAAATTCGTTTGGTAATAGCACTTGAACAGCATTCTGGAATGAAAAAATCACGAAAACCGGGGGTCCACTGTAAAGTGGAACCCCAACTAACGAACACTCCATATAACAAAGAAATCGTGTAACGAATGCTTTTTTCGCAAAATATTTTTCTCGTGTAACAAACATTTACTCATATAGCAAACCGTACCAGACCTGTCCGCCTGCGGTGAGGCGGACAGGATGCCAGTCATGCATTGTTTACACTTGAGAGAACATTACCCAGCACGCTCTTTCAAACATTCACAATACTTTTGTTGTGTTTATTGTTGGTTCAGTGATTGTCACTGTGAAATAAGTCACCATGGATCCAAAGAAGCTTCCTAGTGGCACCCCTGTGATAAAGTTTGTGAGGACCACCATCGAACTGAAGAAAGAGATTGTAGAAAAATATGAGAGTGGCATACGTCTGAGTGAGCTTGCCAGGATGTACAACAAAAACAAATCTACTATCGCAACTATCCTAGCAAAGAGAAATGAGATCAAGGAAGCTAATGTTGCAAAAGGGGTTGATATGTTAACGAAAAATAGATCAAAAACAGTGGATGAGGTTGAGAAGTTGTTGATGGTGTGGATAAACAATAAACAGATAGCAGGTGATAGTATTTCCACGGCGATAATTTGTGAAAAGGCAAGGAAGTTGCACGCAGATCTTGTCAAGACATTGCCTGGAACCAGTGGTGAGGAGAGTGATTTTAAAGCCAGCAGAAGCTGGTTTGAGAGGTTTAAGAAACATAGTGGCATACACAGTGTTGTGAGACATAGTGAGGCAGCCAGCTCAGACAAACGTGCAGCTGAAAAGTTTGTGAGTGAATTTAAGGGGTTCGTAGAGGCTGAAGAATTCCTCCAAAACAAGTGTTTAATTGTGATGAAACAGGCCTGTTTTGGAAGAAAATGCCCAACACGACCTTCATTACTCAGGAGGAAAAGGCACTGCCAGGACACAAGCCTATGAAAGACAGGCTAACTCTTATGATGTGTGCCAATGCCAGTGGTGATTTTGAAGTGAAGCCTTTACTGGTGTACCACAAAGAAAATCCCAGAGCCTTCAAGAAACACAATGTTAACAGGAATAATTTGTGTGTGCATTGGAAGGCAAACATTAATGCATGGGTCACTAAGGACTTTTTCATGGAATGGTTGACTGGAGTGTTTGGCCCTAGTGTGAAGAAATACCTCCTGGAAAAGAAATTGGGACTCAAGTGCCTCCTGGTACTGTACAATGCTCCTGCTCATCCTCACAACTTGGAAGAGTGTTTGTCTGACAACTTAAATTTCATCAGAGTGAAGTTCTTGCCTCCTAACACCACTCCTCTCATCCAGCCCATGGACCAGCAGGTCATTGCAAACTTCAATAAACTGTACACCAAAGCAGTGTTTCAGAAGTGCTTTGATGTGACCTCAGACACTGCACTGACCCTAAGAGAGTTCTGGAAAGATCACTTCAATATTGTGCATTGCATAGGCCTTAGGTAAGGCTTGGGAGGGAGTGAATTCCAGGACTTTGAACTCTGCTTGGAGACCACTGTGGCCGGATTGTGTTGAAAAGAGGGATTTTGAAGGATTTGAGGCTAACCCTGACCCTGACGACCCTGTGCCTGTTGTGGAAGATATTGTGGCATTGGGAAACAGCCTGGGGTTAGAGGTGAGTGGTGAGGATGTGGAAGAGTTGGTGGAGGAGCACAGGGTAGAGCTAACAAGTGAAGAGCTGCAAGAGTTGAAACTGGAACAGCATCACACCAGAGCTGAGGTTATTACTTCACAGGAGGAGGAAGAGAGAGAGAAGGAGGTGCCTTCTTCAGTGCTTAAAGAGATGTGTACAAAGTGGAATGAGTTGCAGACATTTGTTGAAAAACACCACCCTGAGCAAGCTGAAATGAGCCATCTGTGCAACCACTTCAGTGACAGAGCCATGTTGCACTTCAGGAAAATATTAAAGAGTTGCCAGAAACAGAGGACTGTGGACAGTTATTTCACGAGGCAGGGATCCAGTGACTCTCAAGCTGGTCCTAGTGGCATTAAAAGAAAAAGAAGGGAAGTAACCCCAGATAAGGACTTGTTACCTGAAGTCATTTTGAAGAGGGATTCCCCTTCCAACCATTAACACCCTTCCCCTGTCGTCCTCCCTATCTTCCAGATGCCTGCAACTCTCTTCAATAAAGGTAAGTACAGTGGACCCTTGAAAAGCGTGTCCCTTGAAGATTGGCGAATTTGAAAATCGTCCATTTTTTCGGCAAAAAACTTGACTTGAAAATCATCCATTGGCTCAAAAATCGCCGGTCGTCTGAAACGTGTCCACGTGGCATTCCCGCCACCTGGGCACATAAACACCACATTAAGCGTCAGTGTTATTGTTGACCGCCACCCATGCATTCATACCATACATTTTGTCATTATTCCATTTGTTTTAGTGCTTGCAACTGCTAAATAAGCCACCATGGGCCCAAAGAAAGCTCCTAGTGCCAGCTCTTTGCTAAAGAATGCGAGAAACACGATAGAATTCAAGAAAGAACACACCAGACAGAGTACTTCCCCCACACCAGGCAGGGTACTACCCCACACCAGGCAGGGTACTTTCCCACACCAGGCAATGTACTTCCCCACACAAATCAGCCAGGGTACTTCCCCACACCAGGCAATATACTTCCGCACACAAATCAGCCAGGGTACTTCCCCACACCAAGCTCAAACAAATGTCTTATTTTAGGTTAAATGTTTTATTTTTTTGTTAATATAGGTACGTATAGGCATATAAACATTGATACAATGTTTATATGCTATCGAGTGGTGAGTTGGGTGGAGAGTAAACATTACGTTTTCTCTGATGCAGCGTTAGAGAAAACTGTAAATCTGGCGTCTGGTGCAGTAACCGCCCATCATACGCGTTTGTTTACAATTCTCGGCATAAATTATTCATTACTTCTCCCTTTGTTTATGATGGCATCTAAAGGTAGTTGTTAGAAACGATTAAACTCAGTGAACATGGTAATAATATGGCTGTGTAGTGTAGCCCAGGAGGGATACGTACTACATGTACTTACATTACCGCTACATTATCGTGAGTCAGTCTGGCTTTGTTTATTTTTGAGTGAACATTACCCTGCATGCTCATCCAAACATTTCACAATTAATTCATTGTGTTTGGTGCTAGTTTATTGAATGCAACTGTGAAATAAGTCACCATGGGCCCAAAGAAACTGTGCAGCTCCAGCTTCTTGGGGTAGAGCAGCATCAAGTACTCGATCTTCTTGGATCATAGCTGGATCGCGTGCTCCAGCTTCTTCCAGATGACCTTCACCGAAATCATGCACATCCATTTCGTTAATCTCCATTTTAGGTCTTGTGTCAACCATCCACAGAAACGAGATGGTACAAACAGACAGAATGAGCAAGCTCAACAATCAACCTGTTGAAAAGCCAGCTGTTGTCATCGACTATACAAACAATATGCGACTAGTCGACAAGTGTGACATGATGATAGGCTTTGTTGACTGTGTGCGTAGGAGTCGCAAGTGGTATATAAAAGTGTTTTTCCACCTTGTGGACATTGCAATGCTCAATGCCTTCAACATGTATGAAATAAAGACTGGGAAGCGACAACGATATGCAGAATTCACCCTAAATGTCATCAAGCAGATAGGGAGAAAGTATGTTACCACACCTATACCTGCCACTCCACAGCGACCTGTCACTCCACAACCAGAGGGGGAAGTGCCCAACCGAATTATCCCTAACTGTCACTGCCTGATACCATTACCCTCTACTCCAAAGAAGAAGTACTCTCAGAAAAAGTGTGTTGTGTGTGCTTACAGTACACAGCGACCCCAAGTGCGAAAAGACACACGATTCATGTGTCAGCAATGTGGAGTGGCACTCTTTATGAATCCATGCTTCTTCGAGTATCATACAGTGGTGGACTTCTAGAAACATAAATAGGACCTGTAAATACCTTGTATATATATGTAAACAATAGAAAGTGATTGAACCAGGTGTACAAATTTATTTATCAGTGTGAACATGTGTGTTTGTGACAGTATGATTACTAATTCAGTAACAAATATTTGTGTCTAAACAAGAATTGGCAATGAAATGAATAGATCTGTATCAAAACATTATTATCATAGGATGAAAACAACAGAAAATGGAAAAAAATGGAAAAAAAGGATAAATGTTTCTTGTTTCTGCAAGCGGCAGTGCTCCATTTTGCCGACACCACATCATTTAGCACCAACTTCACAGGCTTATATCTCGGTAAGTACTGGCCCTAAAATGTTTTTTTTTTAGCCTATCCTATTTATAAAAATGTGCTCTTCATTTTTAGAAAAAAATTTTTTTTTTTTTTTCAAAATATTCGGTCACTTTCGCGAGTGAACGTATATCTACGTATGGACAGTTTAAGGGTTAAAGCCAGCAAAGGCTGGTTTGACAGATTTAAGAAGCGTAGTGGCATACGCAGTGTAATAAGGCATGGTGAGGCAGCCAGTTCTGACAAAAGTGCGGCTGAAAAATATGTTCATGAATTCAAAAGCTATGTAGAGGCTGAAGAATTGAAACCCCAACAAGTGTTTAATTGTGACGAAACAGGCCTGTTTTGGAAGAAAATGCCAAACAGGACCTTCATTACACAGAAGTAAAAGGCACTGCCAGGACACAAGCCTATGAAAGACAGGCTAACTCTCATGTTGTGTGCTAATGCTAGTAGGGATTTCAAAGTCAAGCCTTTAGTGGTGCATCACTGAAAATCCCTGAGCGTTTAAGAGATTCAGTGTCACCAAGGCTAATTTGTGTGTGATGTGGAAGTCTAACAATAAGGCATGGGTCATTAGGGAAACTTTCTTAGATTGGTTCCATGAAGTGTTTGGCCCCAGTATGAAGAAATATCTTGAGGAAAATAATTTGGGCCTCAAGTGCCTCCTGATAATGGAAAATGCTCCTTGTCATCCTCCAGACTTGGAAGAGCAAATTGTGAAGGACTTTAAGTTCATCAAAGTGAAGTTCTTGCCCCCTAATACCACTCCTGTCCTCTAGCCCATGGACCAGCAGGTCATTTGTAACTTCAAAAAACTCTACACCAAAGCAATGTTTCAAAAGTGCTTTGAAGTGACCACAGACATTAATTTGACCCTAAAAGAGTTTTGGAAAGATCATTTCAATATCCTGCATTGTGTAAACCTTATAGGTTTACACATTGTGTAAACCTTATAAGGCTTGGGAGGGAGTGACTACCAGGACTTTGAACTCTGCCTGGAGAAAATTGTGGCCAGACTGTGTCGAAGAGAGGGATTTTGAAGGTTTTGGGGATGAGCATCAGAACCCTGAGCCTGAGCATGTTGTGGAAGACATTGTGGCACTGGGCAAGTCCATGGGGTTGGATGTTAGTACTGAGGATGTGGAAGAGTTGGTGGAGGAGGACAATGAAGAGATAACCACTGAAGATCTGCAAGAGCTTCAACAGCAACAGCAACAACAGACCACAGTTCAGGAAAATGGTTCAGAGGAGGAGGAGGAGGAGGAACAGAGATGGAGGAAGGTGCCTTCTTCAGTGATTAAGGAGATTTGTGGAATGTGGAGCAGGGTGCAAGGCTTTATGGATGAATATCAATGTAACAAAGATGTTGCAGGCCGTGCTGGCAACATGTACAATGACAATGTGGTGTCCCATTTCAGGGAAGTTTTAAAGAAATGCCAGACACAGAGCTCCCTGGACAGATTTTTTGTGAGAGAGTGTTCCAGTGACTCTCAAGCTGGTCCTAGTGGCATTAAAAGAAAAAGGCCAGTAACCCCAGAAAAGAACTTGGTACCTGCAGTGTTAATGGAAGGGGATTCCCCTTCCAAACACTAGCAACTCCTGCATCCTCCCCCCTCCTCCCATCTTCCACACATCAACAACTCTTCAATAAAGGTAAGTGACATGTTATTGTAGTACAGTATTAAATTATGTATGAATATTTCTCATTGTTTTCTGTGTAATTTAATGTCTATATGTTGTACAAAATGAATTTATTTTAATACTTTTGGGTGTGTGGAAGAGATTAATTTTATTTCCATTATTTCTTAAAGGGAAAATAGATTCAGATTAAGTTATTTTCGGTTTATGTTAAGCCCTCTGGAACTGATTAATATTATTATTATAATCAAATAGAAGCGCTAAACTACAGGGGTTATACAGCGCTGCAGGTTATTGTAGGATGCAGGGAGAGTGAGTTGTAAGAGGGAGATGGACGATTAGTAGGGTATGGAGTGCAAGATGACGGTGGTAGTGCAGGGTGGAGGGTAGCAAGAGATCGAGGTAGAAGGGACTGAGGGAGGTG
>WNWK01011864.1:0-62441 GCA_009830355.1 Cherax destructor | reverse complement strand
ACAGGCCCGTAGAGGTCATACGACTCTAGGGGTCATGCGCGCGAGGCGACGTAAATCAACATAGACATTAGTCGTACGCGTCCGTTATTCTAATTTAATCTCCATAACGTCGGGAAATAAGATAAGAACTCTGTTCCAGGCGTTTAGTGAATAACATCAACATCGCGGTATATTCAGAAGTGCGCAGCTTCTTACTGCAAAAAGACAAACGTAGAGACAATCGCAAGTGAATTCCATCGAAACAAGACGGTGACTTCAGTGGCATTCTACAATCAAGACAGCATTTCCGCCGTATGGTGGAGCCAACACCATCGCTCAAAGTTACACGAGCAAGGTATGTTTGTGTTCTTATCAAACAGGGGACGCGCAGTTCTTGTGGTCAAGAACATCAAAATTTACCTATTGACGGCGGTTATGCGTGGACTTTTAAGTCCAAAACAGTGAGTAAAACGCCTTTCAGTCCATCTAAGATTGAAATATGGGCATATGCTCCTTTGGGGCAATAACTCACACATTGATGTTTATCTTACAGCCCTGTGGAGTGTGAGGCCATAGATGTTCCTTTGCAGGAGTTGGGGATGGCTGCGACTTCTGGGATTCATCAATAAGATAAGTAACATACAGTCCACGTTATCGTAGGAGCCCATCCTCCACAGGCTCTGTCAAGAAATTTTGCTGAAAACAAGAAAAAATTTTGGAGTGAGATAAACAAGGTAAGAAAGCCTAGGAACGAATGGATTTGTCAGTTAAAAACAGAGTAGGGAGTTAGTAGATGGGGAGCTGGAGGTATTGGGTAGATGGCGGAATATTTTGAGGAACTTTTAAATGTCGATGAAAAAAAGGGAGGCGGTAATTTCATGTACTGGCCAGGAGGTACAACATTGTTTAGGAGTGAAGAAGAGCAGGATGTGAGTGTGGGGAGGTGCGTGAGGCATTACGTAGAATGAAAAAGGGGAAAAGCAGCTGGAATTGACGGGATCATGACAGAAATGTTAAAAGCAGGGGGGATGTAGTGTTGGAGTGGTTGGTATTTTTGTTTAATAAATGTATGAAAGAGGGGAAGGTACCTAGGGATTGGCAGAGAGCATGTATAGTTCCTTTATATAAAGGGAAGGGGGATAAAAGAGATTGTAAGAATTATAGGGGAATAAGTTTACTGAGTATACCAGGTAAAGTGTATGGCAGGGTTATTATTGAAAGAATTAGAGGTAAGACAGAGAATAGGATTGCAGATGAGCAAGGAGGCTTTAGAGTGGGTAGGGGATGTGTAGATCGAGTGTTTACATTGAAGCATATATGTGAACAGTATTTAGACAAAGGTAGGGAAGTTTTTCATTGCATTTATGGATTTAGAAAAGGCATATGATAGAGTGGATAGGGGAGCAATGTGGCAAATGTTGCAAGTGTATGGAATAGGTAATAAGTTACTGAAGGCTGTAAAGAGTTTTTATGAGGATAGTGAGGCTCAGGTTAGGGTGTAGGAGAGAGGAGATTACTTCCGGTAAAAGTAGGTCTTAGACAGGGATGTGTAATGTCACCATGGTTGTTTAATATAGTTATAGATGGGGTTGTAAAAGAAGTAAATGCTAGGGTGTTGGGGAGAGGGGTGGATTAAATTATGGAGAATTAAATGCAAAAAGGGAGTTGACACAGTTACTTTTTGCTGATGATACTGTGCTTATGGGAGATTCTAAAGAAAAGTTGCAAAGGTTAGTGGACGAGTTTGGGAGGTGTAAAGGAGAAAGTTAAAAGTGAACATAGATAAGAGTAAGGTGATGAGGGTATCAAACGATTTAAATAAAGAAAAATTGATATCACGTTGGAGAGAGGGATTATGGAAGAAGTAAATGTTTTCAGATATTTGGGAGTTGACGTGTCAGCGGATGGGTTTATGAAGGATGAGGTTAACCATAGAATTGATGAAGGAAAAAGGTGAGTGGTGCGTTGAGGTATCTGTGGAGACAAAAACGTTATCCATGGAGGCAAAGAAGGGAATGTACGAAAGTATAGTGGTACCAACACTCTTATATGGGTGTGAAGCATGGGTTGCAAATGCTGCAGCGAGGAGGAGGCTGGAGGCAGTGGAGATGTCCTGTCTAAGGGCAATGTGTGGTGTAAATATTATGCACAAAATTCGGAATGTGGAAATTAGGAGAAGGTGTGGAGTTACTAAAAGTATTTGTCAGAGGGCTGAAGAGGGGTTGTTGAGGTGGTTTGGTCATTTAGAGAAAATGGATCAAAGTAGAATGACTTGGAGAGCGTATAAATCTGTAGGGAAGGAAGGCGGTAGGGTCGTCCTAGAAAAGGTTGGAGGGAAGGGGTAAAGAAGGTATTGTGGGCGAGGGGCTTGGACTTCCAGCAAGCATGTGTGAGCGTGTTAGATAGGAGTGAATGGAGACGAATGGTTTTTGGGACATGACGATCTGTTGGAGTGTGGGCAGGGTAACATTTTGTGAAGGGATTCAGGGAAACCAGTTAATTGATTTAGTTGGACTTGAGTCCTGAAATGGGAAGTACAATGCCTGCAATTTAAAGGAGGGGTCTGGGATAGTGACAGCTGGAGGGACAATTCTCAGCTGTCGTATCTGAGCTCCTCTGCAAAGACAGTGATTATGTATGAGTGTGGTGAAAGTGTTGAATGATGATGAAAGTATTTTCTTTTTGGGGATTTTCTTTCTTTTGGGTCACCCTGCCTCGGTGGGAGACGGCCGACTTGTTGAAAAAAAAAAAATATATATAATATATATATATATATATATATATATATATATATATATATATATATATATATATATATATATATATATATATATATATATATATATATATATTATATATATTTATATATATATATATATATTATATTTATATATATATATATATATATTTATATATATATATTATATATTTATATATATATATAATATATATATATTATATATTTATATATATATATATATATATATATATATATAATATATATTTATATATATAATATATATATTATATTTATATATATATATAGTAATATATATATATATATATATATATATATATTACATATATATATATATATATATATATATATATATATATATATATATATATATATATATATATATATATATATATTAGGATGGGGTCCACCTCTGGTACAAATTATGGGACCCATAGCCTCAGAGAAGTGGATAAAAGGCTTCAAGGAAGAATATTTGATATTTGAATTTCTTCCTGAAGCCATTTGAATATTCCGCTTCTCTTACCACCCCATTTTTTCATTCTTTTTTTTTTACCAATAGGTATATTTTATTACATAATATGGTACAAAAGATTTAAGAGATACATTGTTGATATAAAGATGGCATATACAGTACACGAGGTGTGAGAGATACATGTCTAATATATATTGTTACATGTTGGTCACTGATTATAATGCGAAAATCTCATCCAGCTCCTCAGAGCTGGGGCGCGTGACCAAAGTACAGCATGCATTACCCCTCTGAACACCAGCGCCGAGTCGCTGGAACAGAAAACTAGCTGCCCTGAGATCCCTAGTTACCCTGTTGAGTCTTTTGCCCAGCTCCTTGAGGAACTTAGATGCACTCTTTCCCCATGAGCTAAGGGTCTCCGAGCCTATGGGAACAAACATATAATGATGGGCAAGTTCTCCATATTTTCTCGACGTTTGGGACTCCCTGAAGGTGGCAGCTGCCGCTCCTTCCTCCCTGGAGTATTGGAGATAAATATCAGCCAAGGTAGATGCACATGTGTAGTCCCACACCACCTGCTTGCCGTCTGTCCACGCTTGAAGGGTGATACCATCTGGACGCTTTTGGCTGCCATCAGATCTGCATAGTTGGGGTGGCTCCCTTACTGCTGGGCATCCGGCTGTTGTGAGGCTCCTCTTGATAATGTTATTAACCTCTTCATGTTTTGCAATCTTTCCCTCGGATTTACGACACACAAGACGATGGTACCCGAATCGGTCTGCTGCTTCACTGCCACAAATACACCTGTGTTCATCAAGAATTTATATATATATATATATATATATATATATATATATATATATATATATATATATATATATAATGGTCCACCTCTGGTGTAAATTGTGGGACCTATTGCCTCGGAGAAGTGGATAAAAAGGCTTCAAGGAAGAATATTTAGATTTCTTTCTGAAGCCATTTGAATATTCCACTTCCCCTACCACCCCATCTTTTATATATAAACTTTATTTCAAGACAAAATACATTGACAAAATATATTGACAAGAATACAACAATTGGGAGTAAAACAACATAGATAACAACTCAGAGCTACATGTCAAATACTTCGTCAAGCTCCCCGGCAGTGGGCCGCGTGCCCAGAATGCTGCAGGCATTTCCCCTCTGGATCGCCACACTGAGTCTCTGAAAGAGGAAGCTGGTCGCCCTGTGGTCCCTGGTTTATATGATGAGTTTCTCACCCAGCTCCTTAAGAAACTTTAGAGGACACTTGCCCCACGCTACAATGGTCTCCGACCCTATTGGGATGAAGTTATAGCAAGGGGGAAGGCCTTCATATTTGAGAGTCTTCTGGGTCTCCCTGTGGCTGGCAGCTCCACCCCCTTCGGCTACGGAGTATGGCAAGTAGGTGTCTGCCATTGTGGCAGCAAAGGTGTAGTCCCAAGCAATCTGCTTACCAATATTCCAGAGTAGCATAGTGACTCCATCAGGACGCTTTTGAATTCCATCAGACCTCTGCACTTGGGGTTCCCGTTGAGCTGGGCAACGGGCCGTGGCGAGGCTTCTCTTTATGATGTCATTGATCTCCTCATGTCTAGTATACTTTCCTTCTGATGTGTGACACACGAGACCATGAAGTCCGAATTGATCAGCCGTCGCCCTGCCGCAAATACACCTATGTTCGTTGAGTATGGGGGCGGCTAGGCGAAGAGCAACACCAATCTGAATGGCCTGTGGGTCGAGTCGAGTCCCCAGAGAGGAATTGGGAACAGCTAGAAGGAAATCTCCTGAGTGTGGTGCCTTCACCGCTAGGAGACGAGCTTTGTCTTTTATATATATATATATATATATATATATATATATATATATATATATATATATATATATATATATATATATATATATATAACTATATATATATATATATATATATATATATATATATATATATATATATATATATATATATATATATATATATATATAATTATAGTGTGGCTTCTAAACTATTGTTTGGGGACCATGAAATTGACTCTGTGAGGGTGTGCAACAGGGGACCCTCTCGCCCCTTCTATTCTGTCTAGTCATCAAGGAAGTCACAGAAGCGCTGTCCAGTGAGCTCAATATCTGGTTCTTGGATGATGGCACCCTAGCTGGCACTACAGAATCTCTCCTAGGAGACATCAGGAAAATTAAAGATATGGTAGAGAGCCTGGGCCTATCTTTAAACCCCACCAAATGGGAAATAGTTTCTACCAATCCACAGATGATCCAGAACATTAGGGCTGTTTTACCTGGGCCACGAGTCATCGATCCAGCCAACAGCACTCTCCTTGGTGCTCCTCTTGGGCCCAATGCCATCGATCTGGTCCTGGAAAAAAAAATTCAGACCTCAGGACGATGGAAGGCAGGATGAAAGACATCTATACACATGATGCCTTCTACCTACTCACCAGGTGCCTGTCAATCCCAAAACTTACATACTTCCTGAGATGCTCCCCAGCCTTCAGCAGTCCGAAACTCAAGGAATATGACTCTCTCCTCAAGACCAGGCTAAAGAGTGTATTTAATCTTTCCCTCGAAGATGGACAGTGATTGCAAGCCTCACTTCCAGTCAGGCTTGGGGGGCTGGGAGTACGCAAATCCTCCTAGATTGCCCTACCAGCTTTCTTATCCTCTTCCATAGCATCAAATGAGCTAATAAAACAAATTCTTCCAGAGAATCTCAGTGATTCAGCAGGAATACAGGACCCTAGCTACACCAGTGCCATCACTGAATGGGAGACTCTTGCTGCTCCAACACCAAAACCTAGTGAAGAACTGGCCTACAAACAGTCAAGCTGGGACGGCCCCATCACTGAAAAGATATTGCGAATATACTTAGGGCTGTAACATCAGACAGGAAGACTGCCCGTCTCCTAGCTGTGAGTGCACATCACTCTGGGGACTTCCTCCAAACAGTTCCCATTTCGGCCATGGAAACACGCCTCGACCCTAAGACCCTTCGTATAGCAGTGGCTCTGCACCTTGCTGTCACTATTCACACGGAATATACGTGTATTTGCAGCGATGCGCAAGCCGACCAATATGGTCTACATGGTCTTAACTGTTCCAAAACCAAGGGCTGGCATGCAAGACACAATGAAGTCAACGACATCATAAAGAGAACCCTTCCTACAGCTGGATGCCCAGCCGAGAGAGAGCCCCGATCACTAGCAGCCAACAATGCCCACAACCCAGCAAACCGCCCCGATGGGATCACCATCTATCCTTGGAAGAATGGCAAGCTCTTAGCTTGGGACTATACCTGTGTGTCGACACTGGCTGACACCTACATCCATCACAGTGTCGGGCGACAGGGAGGAGCTGCTGACCACAGGGAGGAGTACAAGATTGGCAAGTACAGGGACATAAGCCAACAGTATCAATTTGTCCCAGTGGGATCAGAGACCTTGGGATCATGGGGAAAAAATGCAATACATTTCCTTAAAGAACTGGGTTCCAGACTCATCGACACCACCAGGGACCCAAGGGCAGCCACTTTCATGTTCCAGCGCCTCAGCGTGGCCATCCAGAGGGAAAATGCATGCTGCGTACTGGGCTCGCGTCCGACTTCGGAGGAGCTGGTAGAGATTCATAATCTTTGATATATTGTACCAATGTATTCATGTTCATGTTTGTGTTTTCTGTCAATGTATTCTGTCTATTAATAAAGCACTCATTCAATATATATAGGGAGTGGTAGGAGAAAAAAATATTCTAACAGCTCCGGGGAGAACCTCGAGTTTTCCATGAGTTTAATAACTTTAATGATAGTAGGAACTGGCAATGGTAAATCGTAATTAACCAGTTCTTCAGATAAGAAACTAAGTAAATCATCAACAGGAACTTTTGTAAACAAGGAGGTAACATCAAAACTAACCATATTAAAATCATTTAAATCAGTCAAGGTGCTTAATTTATCAACTAAATCTAAGTTGTTTTTAACATTAAAATTAGAAATTTTTCCAACAATTAAGGTTGCTTGTCATGTTTTCTTTTATAGTCACGAAAGGGCTTGGAATTCTTCTTTTTTCATAGTGGTTTTCTTGCATATTTTGATATCACCTGTTTACTGTGATCTTTTGCATATATATATATATATATATATATATATATATATATATATATATATATATATATATATATATATATATATAATATATATATATTTTATATATATATATATATATATATATATATATATATATATATATATATATATATTATATATATATATATATATATATATATATATATATTATATATATATATATATATATATATATATATATATATATTATATATATATATATATATATATATATATATATATATATATATATATATTATATATATATATATATATATATATATATATATATATATATATATATATATATATATATATATATAATATAAAGAAACAAATACATAAAGAATAAAATTCAAAGTGGGATATGTCACAGTTGCTTTTTGCTGATTACACTGTGCTTTTGGGAGATTCTGAAGAAGTTGCAGAGTTGGTGGATATTTGTAGGGTGTGTAAAAGAAGAAAATTGAAAGTGAATATAGGAAAGAGACCCATCTGCTGACATGTCCACTCCCAAATATCTGAATACATTCACCTCCTCCATACTCTCTCCCTCCAATCTGATATCCAATCTTTCGTCACCTAATCTTTTTGTTATCCTCATCACCTTACTCTTTCCTATATTCACTTTCAATTTTCTTCTTTTACACACCCTACCAAATTCATCCACCAACCTCTGCAACTTCTCTTCAGAATCTCCCAAAAGCACAGTGTCATCAGCAAAAAGCAACTGTGACAACTCCCACTTTGTATTTGATTCATTATCTTTTAACCCCACACCTCTTGCCAAGACCCTCGCATTCACTTTTCTTACAACCCCATCTATAAACATATTGAACAACCACGGTGACATCACACATCCTTGTCTAAGGCCCACTTTTACTGGGAAATAGTCCCCCTCCCTCCTACACACATCTAGGTTTTTCTTCTTTTTCTTAATAGCTCTTGTTCTTTTTATTTTCTCCATTGTCCATGGGGAAGTGGAAAAGAATATTTCCTCCGTAAGCAATGCGTGTCGTATGAGGCGACTAAAATGCCGGGAGCAATGGGCTAGTAATCCCTTCTCCTGTACACATTTACTAAAAAGAAAAGAAAAACTTTATATATATATATATATATATATATATATATATATATATATATATATATATATATATATATATATATATATATATATATATATATATATATATAGTCGATTAGTAAAACTGTCAATTAGCAAGAACTCATCTAAAATTGTCCTTTCTAAAATTTTCTTATACGTTTAAAGATATATTTTTTCATTTATGTTAATGTAAGAATTTATAATTTTGTACCAAGAGAAACTTTGAAAACCTACCTAACCTTATTACAACAGCGCAATTTAATTTAGCCTAACCCAACTAAATATATTTTAGATACGTTAACATTAATTTAATAATAATCAAACACAATGAAATATATTTTTTCGTTATGTTCAGAATGATTTGGCGAAATTATTGCATACACAAATTTTCACTTGTCTTATATGGCAAGTGAGCGTTGCTATTTAGCCAAAATCGCAAGTTTACCTAATCGGCACGACATATATATATATATATATATATATATATATATATATATATATATATATATATATATATATATATATATATATATATATATATATATATGTCGTGCCGATTAGATAAAACGCGATTTTGGCTTAAACAGCAACGTTCACCTTGCCATATAAGACAAGTGAAAATTTGTGTATGCAATAATTTCGCAAAATCATTCTGAACCTAACGAAAAAATATATTTCATTGTGTTTGTTTATTATTAAATTATTGTTAACGTATCTAAAATATATTTAGTTGGTAGGCTAAATTAAATTGCGCTTGTTGTAATAAGGTTAGGTAGGTTTTCAAAGTTTCTCTGGTACAAAATTTTAAATTTTTACATTAACATAAATGAAAAAATATATCTTTAAACGTATAAGAGAAAATTTTAGAAAGGACTTAATTTTAGATGAGTTCTTGCTAATTGACCAGTTTTACCTAATCGGCACGACATATATATATATATATATATATATATATATTTTTTTTTTTTTTTTTTTTTTTTTTTTCAACAAGTCGGCCGTCTCCCACCGAGGCAGGGTGACCCAAAAAGAAAGAAAATCCCCAAAAAGAAAAAACTTTCATCATCATTCAACACTTTCACCACACTCATACATAATCACTGTCTTTGCAGAGGAGCTCAGATACTACAGCTGAGAAAAGTCCCTCCCAGCTGTCACTATCTCAGACCCCTCCTTTAAAGTGCAGGCATTGTACTTCCCATTTCCAGGACTCAAGTCCAACTAAATCAATTAACTGGTTTCCCTGAATCCCTTCACACAATGTTACCCTGCTCACACTCCAACAGATCGTCATGTCCCAAAAACCATTCGTCTCCATTCACTCCTATCTAACACGCTCACACATGCTTGCTGGAAGTCCAAGCCCCTATATATATATATATATATACAATTTGAAAGACATGAAAGAGTGTATGAAGGCTAAACAAATATATTTTATTTAGTTTAATTTATTTTTAGCATTCGATTCACTGCCATTTATACACACAAGAGAGTAGTGTTGTTACCCCTGCCACAGTGAGTGTTGTCACTTGGCCCACTACCTGTTTGACGCATATCTACTGTCTCCCTAAACTCACTTACTGGACAATTATGTGCCGGTAATTTCTGACTGTCTCATCAGACTGACTCCTCTGTCACACTGTCTGTCCCGTCAATGACAGCTGAAGCGAAATATAGCAATGTTATGGAAGAAAATGTTCAAAGATCTCACTTATATTTTTTTCGCACCTCTCTGGGTGGTATACGAGTGCTAAAACTTGACATGTCCTTCCCTCACTGACACATCCCACCCCACTCGCCAGCCCCTATTAAGCCTACCTAACCCACCCACCCAGGAGACCCCATGAGCTGCTGCTAGTGTCAGGTGAAAAATCACCTGGGCAGGGTGAGTCAGGCAAGGTAGGTTGCCTCATTAGTTTAATCATCCTGGGAACTCTGAGCACCTCGAGGCGGAGCTAGTGTGTTTACATCCATCAACAGATGAAGATACACATGTTCTCGTAGTAAGGAGAGCAGAACGGTCCTATTGAACACGTAACTTTGAAATATTGGCAATATAATGTCCAAATTATGTAGCCCGAATTAATATTTATAATGTACTCTGCCATTTTTTTAAGAAGTGCTACCTTGAAGGTGGACGTGTGCAACTGAAAGTTTCTGAACTAGAACTATGTGTAGCAAACCTGCTAGCCCCTGGTCTGCTGTACCATAGTTCCTAGCCCCTGGTCTGCAGTACCATAGTTCCTAGTCCCTGGTCTGCAGTACCATAGTTCCGAGCCCCTGGTCTGCAGTACCATAGTTCCTAGCCCCTGGTCTGCAGTACCATAGTTCCTAGCCCCTGGTCTGCTGTACCATAGTTCCTAGCCCCTGGTCTGCAGTACCATAGTTCCTAGCCCCTGGTCTGCAGTACCATAGTTCCTAGCCCCTGGTCTGCAGTACCATAGTTCCTAGCCCCTGGTCTGCAGTACCATAGTCCAGCCTGTCTGCGTACAGTTCTAGCCCCTGGTCTGCAGTACCATAGCCTGTCTGGTCCATAGTTCTAGCCCTGGTCTGCAGTACCATAGTTCCTAGCCCTGTCTGCAGTACCATAGTTCCTAGCCCTGGTCTGCAGTACATGTTCTAGCCCTGATCTGCAGTACCATAGTTCCTAGCCTGGTCTGCGTACCATAGTTCCTAGCCCTGGTCTGCAGTACCATAGTTCCTACCCCTGGTCTGCAGTACCATAGTTCCTAGCCCTGGTCTGCAGTACCATAGTTCCTAGCCCCTGGTCTGCAGTACCATAGTTCCTAGCCCCTGTCTGCAGTACCATAGTTCCTAGCCCTGGTCTGCAGTACCATAGTCCAGCCCTGTCTGCAGTACCATAGTTCCTAGCCCTGTCTGCAGTACCATAGTTCCTAGCCCTGTCTGCAGTACCATAGTTCCTAGCCCTGGTCTGCAGTACCATAGTTCCTAGCCCCTGGTCTGCAGTACCATAGTTCCTAGCCCTGTCTGCAGACCATAGTTCCTAGCCCCTGGTCTGCAGTACCATAGTTCCTAGCCCCTGGTCTGCAGTACCATAGTTCCTAGCCCTTTGTCTGCAGTACCATAGTTCCTAGCCCCTGGTCTGCAGTACCATAGTTCCTAGCCCCTGGTCTGCAGTACCATATGTGTCTCAGTACCCTGCCTGGTCTGCAGTACCAGTTCCTAGCCCTGTCTGCAGTACCATAGTTCCTAGCCTGGTCTGCAGACCATAGTCCAGCCCTGGTCTGCAGTACCATAGTTCCTAGCCCTGGTCTGCAGTACCATAGTTCCTAGCCCCTGGTCTGCAGTACCATAGTTCCTAGCCCTGGTCTGCAGTACCATAGTTCCTAGCCCCTGGTCTGCAGTACCATAGTTCCTAGCCCTGGTCTGCAGTACCATGTTCCTAGCCCTGGTCTGCAGTACCATAGTTCCTAGCCCTGGTCTGCAGTACCATAGTTCCTAGCCCTGGTCTGCAGTACCAAGTTCCTAGTCCTGGCTGCAGTACAAGTTCCTAGCCCTGTCTGCAGTACCATAGTTCTAGCCCTGGTCTGTACCATGTCCTACCCTGGTCTGCAGTACCATAGTTCCTAGCCCTGGTCTGCAGTACCATAGTTCCAGCCCCTGGTCTGCAGTACCATGTTCCTAGCTCAGCTTCACCTGGTCTGCAGTACCATAGTTCCTAGCCCTGTCTGCAGTACATTGTTCCTAGCTCCCTGGTCTGCAGTACTATAGTTCCTAGCCCCTGGTCTGCAGTACCATAGTTCCTAGCCCTGTCTGCAGTACCATAGTTCCTAGCCCCTGGTCTGCAGTACCATAGTTCCTAGCCCCTGGTCTGCAGTACCATAGTTCCTAGCCCCTGGTCTGCAGTACCATAGTTCCTAGCCCCTGGTCTGCAGTACCATAGTTCCTAGCCCCTGGTCTGCAGTACCATAGTTCCTAGCCCTGGTCTGCAGTACCATAGTTCCTAGCCCCTGGTCTGCAGTACCATAGTTCCTAGCTCCTGGTCTGCAGTACTATAGTTCCTAGCCCCTGGTCTGCAGTACCATAGTTCCTAGCCCTGGTCTGCAGTACCATAGTTCCTAGCCCCTGGTCTGCAGTACCATAGTTCCTAGCCCCTGGTCTGCAGTACCATAGTTCCTAGCCCCTGGTCTGCAGTACCATAGTTCCTAGCCCCTGGTCTGCAGTACCATAGTTCCTAGCCCCTGGTCTGCAGTACCTATTGTTCCTAGCCCCTGGTCTGCAGTACCATAGTTCCTAGCCCCTGGTCTGCAGTACCATAGTTCCTAGCCCCTGGTCTGCAGTACCATAGTTCCTAGCCCTGGTCTGCAGTACTATAGTTCCTAGCCCCTGGTCTGCAGTACCATAGTTCCTAGTCCCTGGTCTGCAGTACCATAGTTCCTAGTCCCTGGTCTGCAGTACCATAGTTCCTAGCCCCTGGTCTGCAGTACCATAGTTCCTAGCCCTGGTCTGCAGTACCATAGTTCCTAGCCCCTGGTCTGCAGTACCATAGTTCCTAGCCCCTGGTCTGCAGTACCATAGTTCCTAGCCCTGGTTCTGCAGTACCATAGTTCCTAGCCCTGGTCTGCATACCATAGTTCCTAGCCCTGGTCTGCAGTACCATAGTTCCTAGCCCTGGTCTGCAGTACCATAGTTCCTAGCCCCTGGTCTGCAGTACCATAGTTCTAACTGTCTGCAACCCATAGTTGCTAGCCCTTTGGTCTGCAGTACACATGTTACTTAGCCTGGTCTGCAGTTACCATATTGTTCCTTACCTGGTCTGCAGTACCATAGTTATTATTTTCATGGAAGAGTACGAAACCCGCAAGGGACTTCCAGCGCCCGGGAAAGGCAAGCAATCAAGCTTGATCCTAAGAATTCCTCCGCATTACCCCTGGGTCCTATCATTTAAGTTTCTATTAACCATCAAAGGCAATACACCCCAACCCAGTGATCTTCAGGGCATCTGCTTTTCAATGCAATGGAGTTTGCTTCCACTACTACCCCTGGCTAGTGTGTTTCATCTAGCTCTACTGATGGTATTCTCTTCTCAGTCTTTGTCTTTAAGCATCGTAACTTGGCGTTTGCTGGGTTTAAACTCCAGCAACCACTTATTTAACCATCGCTGAAGCGTGTCCATAGTCTTTTGTGTTGTTATTTTTTAATCATCCAAAAGCAGGGATATGTAGGAGGTTATTCCTGGCGTTAGGTTATTATTGTACAAACAACAGGATCAGTATTCATTTTACCCCAACTGTTTTTCTCCACTTCAGTAGTCTTCTGTGCTCCACCATACTGAAGGATTTCTAAGTCAAGTAATATGCAATAAATCTATCCCTCTCTGAGTTTAATTTGTCTATCATAAGTCTCACCAGGGGTTTACTAGGCACGAGCTGTCATTTCTAAGTCTCTGACTAATACGCTTCTTATAATATTTTCTAGCAATTTTCAAATTAAGCTGTTTAGGGAAGCTGGTCAGTAATTCCTACCTCTCACATTCCCTGAATATTATCACGTCTTGTCTTCAGTTATCTGGCGCTTCACTTGTCATTAATACCTTGTTGGTTTGAAGGGCGTAACTCCACCAGGTGTGTGAACAGATACAAGGTTAGCGAGTAACGCTGACAGGTGTGTGTGGACAGATACAAGGTTAGCGAGTAACGCTGACAGGTGTGTGTGTGGACAGATACAAGGTTAAGAGTAATCTGACATTGTGTGTGGACAGATACAAGGTTGCGTAACCTGACAGGTTGTGACATGATAATGGTTCATAACGCTGCAGTGTTGTGTGACAGATACCAAGTAAAGTAACGCTAGCAGGTGTGAGACAAACCAGTTGTTATAAAATCAAATATTCTTTTGTCATTTTCTGTAATAAATTACTGACAATCTCGTCGATTTTTTTTCATATTCCTCAGTGATATTTATGTGACTCCACATGCATCCCATCTTTATTTCCTCGTTGACGAAACAATTTCAGTGGATTTAGAAGTTAATGTCTGAATCTTTTTCACTCTTCTTGTAGATCTAATGTTGACGGACTTTCCTCTTTATATTCCACTTTTATATTTTTGCACTATACATGCAACAACTTCAGTTACATTTCTAGTGGTTCTGTTTGGATTTAAAATTTAAAGTTTCAAAATCTCAACTCCTGTGACAGTCACCCATGAATAATTCCTCTGTACATTATGTGTGGAAAATTTTGAATTTTCTTAAATTCAGCATGTGTAAATTTGAATATAATAATTGTGTATTAAAATGTGATGCTGATTTGACCCGTCGAGAAATTTCGACCGTGAAGGAAGGGGGGTGAGAGACGCCATTTGTAATTTGCGATCACTGGTTGTCGTGGAAAATTCAACTAATAATCAGGCGTCATCGAAGCCAAATTGGGGTGTTTCGGTCTGAATTTGTAATAGGAGTCCGTGTTAATGTCCCCTGCTGAAGAATTGGGACAGTAAATTTGCATGACCTCCAGAATTACGTGTGGATGGTGGAAGATAAGGAATACGCCATCATTCACACAAGTGCACCATTAGTCCTTTCATTTAGATTTCTAGCTGACCAGTGTAGGATTCTAATTGTTAGGCAGGTGTTATGGTGTGATCCATCTACAGTAATTAAACAGTAAGTGGTAATACGAATTTCTTTTCTAATAACACCACCATTGTATTGTACTAATAGTTATAGTTTGTATACCCAGCAAGTAAACCAAAATATACAGTCCACACAATTTTAATTTACGAGAGCAGCTGGTTTTAATATTGTAATTATTAATTTGATGTCAGGTCTAGCTTTTTGTGAAAGTAGTGATGGAATGGGCATCGAGGGAGTGATAGTTCTGTGTCCTCACCCAAATTACTTGCACGTAATAATTCAGGTAATACCTCAGGCAAGTAATTTCTCACATAATAATTCAAATTATGTAATACTCGTTCTTATCAAAATCTCTCTCACATAATTAAACTTTTTTTCCTAATTTATAATATCTCTTAATTCTTTTTGTTTCTGTATTATTGTACATAACATCTACAAATGTGTTTATCTCTCTAATTCACTCTTCCATTTCTGTGGCCAGTGCGGCCATCTTATTCTATAAAACAAAAAAATCTTCTGCCTATCGTTATTTATCTTGTTATCAGTGTTTAGGAAGTTCTTTATTTTCCCACATTGTAAAGTTTTACCTAATTTTCATATCCTTACAGCCTTCCATGTCTACGTCTTTAGCTCTCTGTTCACTGTTCAGCTTTATCTGGTGGATAAAGATGAACAGTGAACTGTCGGACTGTTCTTATCTTCATATAGCAGACTGTTCTTATCTTCCTACAGCAGACTGTTCTTATCTTTCTTTAGCAGACTGTTCTTATTTTTTTATTAACACATCGGCCGATTCCCACCAAGGCAGGGTGGCCCGAAAAAGAAAAACTTTCATCATCATTCACTCCATCACTGTCTTGCAAGAGGGGTGCTTTACACTACAGTTATAAAACGGCAACATTAACACCCCTCCTTCAGAGTGCAGACACTGTACTTCCCATCTCCAGGACTCAAGTCCGGCCTGCTGGTTTCCCTGAATCCCTTCATAAATGTTACTTTGCTCACACTCCAACAGCACGTCAAGTATTAAAAACCATTTGTCTCCATTCACTCTTATCAAATACGCTCACACATGTTTGCTGGAAATCGAAGCCCCTCGCACACAAAACCTCCTTTACCCCCTCCCTCCACCCTTTCCTTGGCCGACCCCTACCCCGCCTTCCCTCCACTACAGATTTATACACTCTCGAAGTCATTCTGTCTCGTTCCATTCTCTCTACATGTCCGAACCACCTCAACAACCCCTCCTCAGCTCTCTGGATAATAGTTTTGGTAATCCCGCACCTCCTCCTAATTTCCAAACTCCGAATTCTCTGCATTATATTCACACCACACATTGACCTCAGACATGACATCTCCACTGCCTCCAGCCTTCTCCTCGTTGCAACATTCATCACCCATGCTTCACACCCATATAAGAGTGTTGGTATAACTATACTCTCATACATTCCCCTTTTTACTTCCATGGAGAAAGTTCTTTGTCTCCACAGACTCCGAAGTGCTCCACTCACCCTTTTCCCCTCATCAATTCTATGATTCACCTCATCCTTCACAGACCCATCTGCTGACAATCCACTCCTAAATATCTGAATACATTCACCTCCTCCATACTCTCTCCCTCCAATCTGATATCCAATCTTTCGTCACCTAATCTTTTTGTTATCCTCATCACCTTACTCTTTCCTATATTCACTTTCAATTTTCTTCTTTTTCATACCCTACCAAATTCATCCACCAACCTCTGCAGCTTCTCTTCAGATTGCTAAAATCCAATAACCAATTAGCCATATCAGTTATGTGTTCTTTGATTCTTTCTGTTCTTGAATTTATTTCCTCTTCCGAGCAGTTAAAAAAAAAAAAACTTTTGCTCTGTCAAGAGTCTCCCTCGGTAGTGTAGAGGAGGAGGAGGAGGTGTTGATTCACCGGGAATTCTCCCGGCCCGGGTCTTTACCAGATGGCGACCCGGCTCCGACTCCCTGGCGTGGGAGTGTCAGAGACCTATCTCTCCCATGTGAGGGGATACCCCTCATCGGCGGGACCAACTGGCCCCAGGCCTAGCCACATTCGCCACCAGCACGAGGCATGGAGGTAGACTGATGCTAGGCCTCTCTGGTCTGCCACCTTCCCTAACGGGAAGGGCAGGTTTACGAGCTGCAGATGGTAGCAAGCTCCAGCCTTGGCACCTACCCTGCCCTAGAAGGGCTGGGCATGGTGATCGACCGGTAGTGTAGAATTATTTGCAATCTCCTGTACAGTGGACCCTCGGTTTTCGTTCAACTCCAAACTCGAACAATTATGTAAGTGTATTTTCGTAAGTGCTTTTGTAAGTGTATTTTTGGGGGTCTGAAATAACTAATCTAATTTACATATCTCCTTATGGGAATAAATTTGTTCGATAACGGCACTCGAACAGCATTCTGGAAAGAATTTTCAACGAAAACCGAGGGTCCACTGTATTTCAAAACTAATGTTTGTTGTGGCAGTAATCTCATGACGCATTAAACCACAGGACTACCCAATCCTACAAGAACCAAGCACCCAGCGACGCTAGGTGTGTTACTCTTGGTCCGAGGACATACGGTAGTGTGGGAGCTTTCAAGCTAATTTCATTCTCATCCCTGTTTGGTGTACTAGACTACGAGCAGCATATATATATTATTGTAACCACGAACGAGTGGTATTGATCAATAACAACACTGCACTAGCCAGGGTTCGAACCCATGTTGTCCTGGGAGCTTGAAAGCTCAAACACTACCGTATGTCCTCGGACCAAAAGTGACACACCTAGCGTAGCTGGGTGCTTGGTTCTTGTAATATTGGGTAGTCCTCTAATAAAAAAAAAAATATTGATAATGTAGGCTGGAATTGTTGTTGTTTCCATAAATATATTGAAATTATGGCTTACAGACACTATAATTTTATGCTCTGTTTATGTGATATATATATATATATATATATATATATATATATATATATATATATATATATATATATATATATATATATATATATATATATATATATATATATATATATATATATATATATATATATATATATAAGTGTGTTTAAATAAAATATAAAAAAAGTCCTGTGGTTTAAGGCGTGCAGTGTTGTTATTGATCAATACCACTCGTTCGTAGTTACAATAATATATATATATATATATATATATATATATATATATATATATATATATTATATATATATATATATATATATATATATATATATATATATATATATATTTATATATATATATATATATATATATATATATATATATATATATTTCTTCCTTTGCATATCGTTGCGCACCACTCACATATATATATATCACGTTGTTCACAACTCCAAACTGTTATTCTTGACGTCCGTTCACGATAGACAGTAGCTACTTATTTGTGATTGTAGGATCGATTCACAGCTACTGACACCGCCTCTTCGCTGGTCGCTACTAGGTACAATCTCTCCCTTCTCCAAGAGTATTATCGTACCTCTTCTTAAAGCTATGTATGGATTCTGCCTCCACTACATCACTCTCCAGAATGAATGAATGAATGTGTGTGTGTGTGTTGTTACCATTTTGTCCTAGGCACATGTCGATTAGACACTAGGCCTGTTGTATGTATGTGTGTGTGTGTTGTGTAACGAAACCCGGGCCCTCCGTGCGTGAAACATCTGGTATTCTAGCAAGTATCAGATATAACGCAGATCAAAGCTGGCAGCGGGACCTCCTTGTAGCGTGAGGCTGTGACTGCCAGTAGTCGATCTTCATGGTGGTGGTGAGGGTACTGGTTGTTGTGGTAGACGTTTGTGGTTGTAGTGATGGTAGTGGTTGTTGTGGTTGGCGTTTGTGGTTGTAGTGATGGTACTGGTTGTTGTGGTAGGCGTTTGTGGTTGTAGTGATGGTAGTGGTTGTTGTTGTAGACGTTTGTTGGTTGTAGTGATGGTAGTGGTTGTGGTGTAGACGTTTATGATGGTGGTGGTATTGGCTGCAGTAGGAGTGGTGGTCGTGACGATGATGGTAGTTGTGGTGGTGATGGTGATGGTGGTAGTGGTGGTGGTAATGGTGGTGGTGGTGATGGTGGTGGTAGTGATGGTGGTGATGATGGTAGTTGTGGTGGTGATGGTGATGGTGGTAGTGGTGGTGGTGATGGTGGTGGTGGTGGTGGTGGTGGTGATGATGGTAGTTGTGGTGGTGATGGTGGTGGTGATGGTGGTAGTGGTGGTGGTGATGGTAGTGGTGGTGGTTGTGGTGATGATGGTGGTGATGATGGTAGTTGTTGGTGGTGGTGGTGATGGTGAGGTGGTGTGGTGATGATGGTAGTTGTGGTGGTGATGGTGATGGTGGTAGTGGTGTAGACGTTTATGATGGTGGTGGTGATGTGGTGAGTGGAGTGGTGGTGATGGTGTGGTGGTGGTGATGGTGGTGGTTGGTGGTGGTGTGATGGTAGGTGTGGTGGTGATGGTAGTGGTGGTGGTGATGGTGGTGGTGGTGATGGTGGTGGTGGTGATGGTGGTGGTGGTGTGATGGTAGTGTGGTGGTGATGGTGGTGGTGGTGGTGATGGTGAGTTGTGGTGGTGGTGATGGTGGTGATGGTGGTGGTGGTAGTGGTGGTGGTGATGGTGATGGTGGTAGTGGTGGTGGTGGTGGGGTGGTAGTGGTGGTGAGTGGGTGGTAGTGGGGTGGTGGATGGTGGTGGTGGTAGGGTGGTGATGGTGAGTGGTGGTGGTGGTGTGGTGATGGTGGTGGTGGTAGTGGTGGTGGTGGTGGTGAGTGTGGTGGTGTGGTGAGTGGTGGTGATGTGGTGGATGGTGGTGGTGGTAGGTGGTGATGGTGGGTGGTGGTGGTGTAGTGGTGATGGTGAGTGGTGGTGGTGGTGTAGTGGTGTGGGGTGGTGTGTTGTATAATGAGAGTTTCCTGCTCCTCTCTCCATCACCAAGCTCCCCTGAACTACAAGTCACACCAAGAGATAGAACAACCCATGGACCAGGTTTTAAAAGATCCTGAGACGGTTGTGACACTGTACGTCACTGGCGCAGAAAGTGACTCACTCGCAGAGTTTGAGTGACTCACTCGCAGAGTTTGAGTGACTCACTCGCAGAGTTTGAGTGACTCACTCGCAGAGTTTGAGTGACTCACTCGCAGAGTTTGAGTGACTCACTCGCAGAGTTTGAGTGACTCACTCGCGAGTTTGGTGACTCACTCGCAGAGTTTTGAGTGACTCACTGCAGAGTTTGAGTGACTCACTGCAGGTTTGAGTGACTCACTCGCAGGTTTGAGTGACTCACTCGCAGGTTTGGAGTGACTCACTCGCAGAGTTTGGTGATCCACTTGCAGAGTTTAAGTGACTCACTCGCAGAGTTTGGTGACTCACTCGCAGAGTTTGGTGTGCTCCTCAGAGTTTGAGTGACTCACTCGGCGAGTTGAGATGAGCAGCAGCAGCGTTACACTAAGGCTGAGTCAGTACAGTGGTTATGTGTTATTAGTTCATTTTATGTGTGTTAAGCCTCAGCTCTTGGTCCCGCCTCTCAACAGTGAGCTGGCTGACGTAGTCTGTTGCTTCAAGCTGTGCTCTCTGTTAGGTCACATTTACAATTCTTTTGACAGTTTAAAAGTGTTTTTTAGCATATTTATGACTCTTAGGGCCCTTTAGTTTACTCGTCTGTGTCCCCTCGTCTGTGTCCCCTCGTCTGTGTCCCCTCGTCTGTGTCCCCTCGTCTGTGTCCCCTCGTCTGTGTCTCCTCGTTTGTGTCACCTCGCCTGTGTCACCTCGTTTGTGTCCCCTCGTCTGTGTCCCCTTGTCTGTGTTCCTTCGTCTGTGTCACCTCGTCTGTGTCACCTCGTCTGTACTCACCTAATTGTGATTCCTAGGGTCGATTCATATCTCCTGGCCATGCCTCTTCACTAGTCACTACTAGGTTCACTTTCTCCCTGCTCCATGAACTTATCACATGGATCCTGCCTCCACTACATCACTCTCCAGACTGTTCCACTTCCTGACAACTCTGTGACTGAAGAAATACTTCCTAACATTCCTGTGATTCATCTGAGTCTTCAGCTTCCTTGTTGCTTTGTCACATCTCTGAAACATTCTGTCCCTATCCACCTTGTCAATTCCTCTCAGTATTTTATATGTTGTTATCATGTCCCCCTATCCCTCATGTCCTCCAGTGTTGTCAGGTTGAGTTCCTTTAACCTTTCCTCGTAGGACAAACCCCTCCGCTCCGGGACTAGTCTTCCTGCAAACCTCGTGCTGCATACTCCAATATGGGCCTGATGTATAGGGCGTACAGTGTAGTGACTGACTCCTTACTTAGGTTTAACAGGCGCCCGTATGCTGCAGCAGCTATTTGGTTGATGTGCGCCTCAGATCTTCTCGGTATGATGCTCACCCAAAGATCATTTTCCTTGAGTGAGTTTTGCAGCCTCTGACCTCTTAGGTTGTACTCCGTCTGCGGTCTCCTTTGTCCTTCCCCAAGCTTCATAACTTTGCACTTGCTGGAGTTAAACTCCAGGAGCCAGTTGTCGGACCAGGCTTGCAGCCTGTCCAGATACCCTTGTAGGATTACCTGACCCTCATCCGCTTGTATTCTCCTCATTAGTTTCACATCGTCTGCAATCCGGGACACCTCTGACTATCCCTTCGTCATGTCATTCACATATACAATAAACAGCACTGGACCTAGGACTTACTCTTGTGGAACCCACTCGACATATGCACCCACTCTGACACCTTGTCTCGTACCGACACACGTTGTTTCCTTCCTGTCAGGTATTCTCTGATCCATTACAGTACTTTCCCTCCAGTTCCTGCCTGCTCCTCTAGCTTTTCAACTAGCTTCTTGTGACGTAATGTGTCGAAAGCCTTCTTACAGTCCAAGAAGATGCAGTCTACCCATCTCTCTCCTGTCTTACTTCTGTCATTCGCAGCCCAGACCTTGCGGTGCTTGGGTGTGCTGGTCGAGACCTCTGGTGGTAGTCAAGCCAAACATTATTTTCTTCAAGATGGCTGACGGGTATAGGAGGAGAGTCAACACTGTTTGTGTGGAGGTGCTTCAAGGGCTATATACCCCACGAATGCCGACGTTTTGCTTCCTGCCATACTTCACGACACTTTTGGTATATCCCATGATGAATTATATGGGATATCCTTAAATGGGGCGTCAAGACTCTTCGTGAAGTTCGCCTGCACAGCTGCGTATGAGTGAATTGTGGATGCCTTTCAGAATCAGAGTAAAGTTGTGTCACCTGGAGTGGAGGTATGTATACGTGATGTTTCTGCAACTTACAAATGGATTTGAATACATAATGTCCCTTTTGAGGCCGGAGAAGTGGACATAAGGGATGTATTTCAACAGTATGGTGTCGTCCATACAGTCAATGTTGGGAGGTTGTCACAAGGAATATATGCTGGAATGTTGGAGGGATCTTTCTCAGTAAAGATGACTTTACACAGGCAAATACCTTCCTATGTTTTGATGGAGGTTTTTCGCATGCAGGTCTTCATGTCATATGCAGGTCAGGTACGAACATGCAGGCTGTGTGGAATGCCAGGGCATATGGCTGTGGATTGCTCATGATGACAGGCGATGGCACAGTGATGAAGAGGAGCAAGCTATGGAGGAGCAGATGCAGCCGAGTGATGAGACACTGGAAGGTGAGAAGCAGCGCTGATAAGCAGAAGCCGGTTGGCAAGTGGAGTGAAGAGGTGGAATGGGCAGAGGTGGAGGTGTGCACCTTGCCAGTGGAGACTCAGTGGGGGGAGGTATGTACACCTTGGCTGGGTGAGGATAAGGTTGATGGTGAGGCTGAGGCCATTCTGCAGGATCTGCATGACATCATAGGTGGTTCGGAGTTAATGCTAGAAGGTGAAGTGAGTGAGGTGAGTGGAGGAGTGAATGCGGGAGTGGCTCAGGGAGGGTCTGAGCGATAGTGGGGAGGAGGGTGCTGACGGTAGGGGTGGGACCCATGGTTTGGTGAGTGTAGTGGAAGTAGAGGTGCATAGGGTGGAAGCCATGGAGGTGCCTCTTTCGAAGGGTGAGTCCAGGAAGAGACCTGGCGATGAAGATGAGGATGATGTTTTAACCCCGGCCCAAAGCCCTGGCAAGAAGGCTTGGGCGGAGGTGGCTAGGGGTGGTGTTGGGGGAGTGAAAGGAAGAGAGGTGGCAAGGGTTCCTAGGAAAGTGGGAAGAGACAGAAAAGGGAGTATCGGTAATAGTAACATGGGTGTCCCAGTGGAGAAGAGAGAACTGAAACAGAGAGGGAAACCACTGCCTTTACGTTCAAGTGTCTAAGTATGAATGTTAATGGCCTCAAGAATGAGGTCAAAAGAAAGTGGGTTGAAGTTACGATGCATAGATTGTGTGTGGATATATGTTTCTTCAAAACATAATTATAGGTGTGGGAATGATTTGAAAGGTTATAGGGTGTTCACGGGTAGTTCTGAGCATTTCAAGGGAGGTGTTGATGGGAATACATGAGTCCAGCCCATTCACCTTGACGTCGTGGGAGGAGGGGGAAGGTGGTCAGGGTGGAGGGTTGGTGGGGAACCCAGGTATGTTTTATAGGCGTATATATGCCCGCTGTCCCTACACGGAGCGTTAAGGAAGAGTTTGTGAGGTTTGAGTTGGTCTATGCCTTCCGGGGAATCCCAAATGTAACGATTATTGCAGGAGACTGGAATAGCGTGATTAGGGTAAAGGATGTGGAGCCGAGAGGGGGCGGGATGCATTTCGGGGGCCTTGCATGAGGTGTTGGGTGCAGTGGGGGTGGTGGATGTGGTCAAGGGTACGGGGGAGCCGGTAGAGTACACCTTTTATAGGAGGGGACATGTGGCCTGCCTTGATAGGGTATATGTGACAAGGGCGGTGGAGGTTGTTAAGGTGGAGAGCATGGATGTGGGCTTCTCAGATCACAGAAGGATTTTAGCAGAGGTGGGATGGGAAGGTGCGGTTCATGTGTATCAGAGTTTTTGGAAATTAAATGTTCGTTTTCTGAGTAGGGAGGGGGGTGGGGAGGCTTTTGATGAATGGTGGGAGGGATTGTGGGGGGAGGGGGATATGTGATGTGGCGACGTGTGGTAAGGTGGCTATTAAGGTTTACTATGAAAGAGTGGGAAAGGAGGAGGCTCGTTTGGAGGGGATTTTGTGGGAGTGCTATCAGGGATGGGGGAGAGCCATCTAGGGAAGAGGTTGCGGATATACAAAATGATTGCAGGATATACAAAATGATTGGTTTCAGGTGCTCAGGGTTCATGGGGAATCGAGGAGGTTTTATGGGGAGACAGGGCATCAGCAGTAGTTTTGCAGCGTTTTCAGAAATACAGAGATAGTATGTTGATATCGGCTTTGGGGTTGAGGAGGGTATGAATCAGGGAAGGTTTTAAGGACCACTGAGGGCATGAGTGGTTATGCGAAATATAGGGAGGTGGATGGGGACATGGGGGCACGAGAGGCGATTTTGGGAGGAATGGTGGAGGGGTTGAATGAAGAGGATCGACAAGCGTTGGAGGGGTCTATTACAGAGGAGGAGGTGTGGGATGCGGTACGGGGGATGCAATTAGGAAAGTCGGTGGGTATAGATGGTCTGCCGGGTGATTTGTATGTAACACATTGGGGGGTGTTAAGGGGGGTTTTGGTACAGGTTTTTAATGGGATAAGGGGTGGGGGTTTAATGGAGGAGTCTTTACGAACTGGTGTAGTGGTGCTAGTGCCTAAGGGCAAGACAGCAGAGTCTTTAAGGGATTAAAGGGCCATAGCTTTGATGTGCTCAGATTATAAAATATTTGCGAAGATCCTGGCAAATAGGATGAAATGGGTATTGGGTAGCATGTTGCATGAGGGGCAGTATGGGGTGCCGGGTAGAAGTATTAGGATGGGACATAGAAGAATTAAGGGTTTTGTAGATCAAAGTCAGTTTGGGGGAGTCTTGGGGTTGGACTGGCAAACTGCTTATGATCGTGTAGATAGGAATATGCTATTGGGAATTTTGCAGAAGCAGGGGTTTGGGGATGAGGTTGTGGATTGGGTTCATACTTTATATGAGGGGGCTTTGGTCTGGGTTCAAGTCAATGGGAGGGTAGGAGCAGCCGTGGGCATGGGAAGGGGTTTGAGGCAGGGGTGTCCCCTGTTGCAAATTCTCTTTGCTTGCCTGCAGGATCCGTTTTATAGGCTGGTAGGTGAGGGAGTCTGAGAGGCAGAGGTGAATGATGCCGGTGGGCCAGGGATCGTCAGCTATGTCGACGATACGACTATTTTAGTTAGGAGTATGGAGGGTTTAACGATAGTCAATAGGTTGGTGGACATATTTGGACAGGCCACTGCCATGAGGGTTAATCAGGGTAAATCCAACCTTTTAGAGGTAGGGACTTGGGTTGGGGGTGCGTTGGCAAGTAGGGAAGGGTGAAGATTCATAGATAGGTTAAAAATTTGTGGGGTAGTGTTTAGTGATAACCCGGATCTGGCAAGGGAGGTTAACTCGAAGGCGGTGGTGGATGCGGCTTTGGAAAGGATGGGGGGCGGGGGATGTTACGTTGCTTCAGCGAGCTGTAGTCATGAATGCGTTGGTTTATAGAAAATTGTGGTTTTTGTGCGGCGGTGTACCCACTGCTGGAGGTGGATGTGAGGAGGATGTTGCAGGGGGTGCTTAAATATGTGTGGGGTCATGGGAGGCATTGGTTGGGCAGGGAGGTGGTGGAAACTAGGGTAGGTAGGGGAGGGTTGGAATTAATTCCTCTGAGGTTTAGGTTGAGGAATGTTTTTGTACGGCAGGAATTTTTGGCAAGGGGGGGAGGGGGTGGGTAATGAGGGAGGCTCGTAGGTGGTAGGGGGAAGGATATAATAAGCTGCGAGTCAGCTTTACGTGCCCTAATGGTCGTACAGGAGCCGGGTAGGGTATGGGTGAGTAGGCTTGATAGGATTGGGGAGAGGGATCAGGTGGTTTGGGGTGAGGCAGTATACCCTATGTTTGGATGGAGGGAGACGTGGGGCTGGTTGAGGAAACTTTAGTTGACGCCTAGGGTGAGGGACACCGGGTACAGATTTCTGCAAGGTATTTTGGCGTCAAAGGAGCAGTTATTCATTATGGGAATTATAGGGGATGGGGCCTGCTCTAGGTGTGGAGGTGCTGATATGGCGTATCATATGGTGTGTTTTAGCGAGGGTGTAGTGGAGGTATGGGAGTGGTTCAGTGGGGTACTTTGGAGAGTGGGGGGTAGGGGTTTGTCAACACTTGGGGCGCTTAGCTTGGACATGGAGTGTTTCCCGGAAGGCGTAAGGAGGGCATTGTCTTACTTGGTACTTGATTTTATCCATATTTCCTGGGGGATGAGGGAGTCAAGAGGGGATGTACGCATTAAGGCTTTGGCTGCAACTTTTTATAGAACAAAATGACGTAATGAGGGGTTATATGCAAGGGTTTGGGAAAAGGCTTTTCCGGTGGAATATCGCCTATTGACTGTGTGTTCGCTACTTCGGGAAAGAGGACGTATCGAGTGATGGGCTGGACACCTGTAGGGATGGGAGGGGGCTAGGGGGTGTGGTTTTGTTCTGGGGTTGGGGTGGGTTTAGGGATGTGTGTGGAAATCTTTATGGAGTATGGGTACAGGGGTTTTGGAGTGTGATGAGTTTGTGCATGTTGTTTGGATGGGGGAGAGGGGGAGTTGTATGTATGGGTTGAGTGTATGGGGTTTTAGGGGGATCAGGGGAAGGGCGGTGGGTGCTGTCTATGTTTCGGTTGTCTCCGTTTAGGCTTTGTGTAACTGGTTACACTGGTTGGGACACAATGGCGTTTCTTAGGTTCGTTTGGTTTTGTGATGCTTCCAAGGGCATGGAAGTAAGAGACGCAGGGTTTTATATGTTTTGGATATGATAAACACCAAGCCTTGCAAGGTATATTACTGGTGTAAAGAGATGACGGTCTTTTGTTATGGACCTTCTGGTAACTGTGTTGGAAAAAAAAATAAAAACACAATTTTTGTGTATGTTTTCTTGTTGTAAGGTTCCCTTGTAAATCCTGATAGGTACATTGGGATGTTTTTTTCGGTGTGGCTGTACCCAAGTGGCAAGGGGAGTTGGTTGGATAGGTAGGTGATAGGCAGTGACGTTTAGTCACTGACAGTTTTCTGGTTTATATTATTAATGACAGGAATTTATTTTTGTTTAATTGTTGGTTATGTTGTAATGCAACCTTAATATGTGTTATAACAAAAAATTATATGCTGGGGTGGTAGGAATTTTTGGTTTCAGTTCAATCACATTGTTAATGTATAAGTTTTTGGTTTTACGCGTTTGGTCTTTTGGGATCTTTCATTTTGTATTTTTGTTATACTTGCCAGGGTATCTGCTTCAGTGTTTATTTGGTAGATATATATTTTAAGTTTGATTGTCAATAATTTTGTTGTTTCGTTGTATTGTACTGTGTGATATAATTTAGTATGGTTTCTGTACAACTTATGTTTTTACATAAAATATAAAAACAAAAAACATTTATATATGTAGAACTTATGTTTTCAATAATTTCGTGGATAGTGTACAGAGCAGTAAGTATCATTGTGTAAATACTATTAGTGTCCTCACATTGTTGTATGTACAATTTTTTTTTGTTATGGTGGTTGTGATGGTAATCAGCACATGTTAATGTGATGGTTTATTGGGTAGGTGGGATTGCTGAGGAGGGAGGGTACATGTTATTATAGGTCTATATTGTGATATTAAGTAAATGATGTTTTTTCTGTAATTAATGCTAGTACGTACAGTACTTGATGTCATGGAAATATAAGGTTACATTTTGGTTTTCATGTAAGCACATGGCAGTGTTTCCGTATATCCTTTTGTTTTGGGATGGTACGGTTTATTTTTGTTTTCTTGGCATTGTTATGACACAATATGGTTTAGTTTTGTATATATAGTTGTTGGTTTTGTATTTTGCAATACCCTTATTTGTTAAAAGGGTCATATAGATGTGTGTGCATTGTATGTAAAGTGTTGCTTTTAAATATAATATAAAACAAAACTTCTGCTACCTTGTCATAGAACTCCAATAGGTTTGTGATGCAGGATTTCCCTTCCCTGAAGGCGTGTTGATTGTCATGTATTAGTCCATTCCTTTCCAGGTGTGACCTCGTCTGTGTTTTCCACAGTGAGCAGTCTGTAGTTGTCCACTCTGTACATTCTCCCGTGTATTTTATCTGTGGTCATGTCTTCCCCGTGTTCTGTGGTCATGTCTCCCGCATGTTCTGTGGTCATGTCTCCCCCGTGTTCTGTGGTCATGTCTTCCCGTGTTCTGTGGTCATGTCTTCCCGTGTTCTGTGATCATGTCTTCCCGTGTTCTGTGTTCATGTCTTCCCCGTGTTCTGTGGTCATGTCTTCCCCGTGTTCTGTGGTCATGTCTCCCCCGTGTTCTGTGATCATGTCTTCCCGTGTTCTGTGGTCATGTCTTCCCCGTGTTCTGTGGTCATGTCTCCCGCATGTTCTGTGGTCATGTCTCCCCGTGTTCTGTGGTCATGTCTCCCGTGTTCTGTGATCATGTCTTCCCGTGTTCTGTGGTCATGTCTTCCCCGTGTTCTGTGGTCATGTCTCCCGTGTTCTGTGGTCATGTCTCCCTCGTGTTCTGTGGTCATGTCTCCCGTGTTCTGTGATCATGTCTCCCCGTGTTCTGTGGTCATGTCTTCCCGTGTTCTGTGGTCATGTCTTCCCGTGTTCTGTGATCATGTCTTCCCGTGTTCTGTGGTCATGTCTTCCCGTGTTCTGTGATCATGTCTTCCCTGTGTTCTGTGGTCATGTCTTCCCGTGTTCTGTGGTCATGTCTTCCCCGTGTTCTGTGGTCATGTCTTCCGTGTTCTGTGGTCATGTCTTCCCAGTGTTCTGTGGTCATGTCTTCCCGTGTTCTGTGGTCATGTCTTCCCGTGTTCTGTGATCATGTCTTCCCCATGTTCTGTGGTCATGTCTTCCCCGTGTTCTGTGATCATGTCTTCCCCGTGTTCTGTGGTCATGTCTCCCCGTGTTCTGTGGTCATGTCTTCCCCGTGTTCTGTGGTCATGTCTCCCGTGTTCTGTGGTCATGTCTTCCCCGTGTTCTGTGGTCATGTCTTCCCCGTGTTCTGTGGTCATGTCTTCCCCGTGTTCTGTGGTCATGTCTTCCCCGTGTTCTGTGGTCATGTCTTCCCCGTGTTCTGTGGTCATGTCTTCCCGTGTTCTGTGGTCATGTCTCCCCGTGTTCTGTGGTCATGTCTTCCCCGTGTTCTGTGGTCATGTCTTCCCCGTGTTCTGTGGTCATGTCTTCCTTGTGTTCTGTGGTCATGTCTCCCCCGTGTTCTGTGGTCATGTCTTCCCCGTGTTCTGTGATCATGTCTCCCCGTGTTCTGTGGTCATGTCTTCCCGTTTTCTCCATTCTTCTAGCATCACTGGAAGCACTTCATGCAGGTTCTTACCTCCGGTACCAGCTTAGCAGCGAACCTTTATACCTCTTGGTTTGTGTCTACTTCGTTGGGAGTCTCATTCTTATAATTAAATGAAGCAGTGAACTCGTATGTGCCATTCAAATAGTGAAGGCTTGATCCTCTGTCCGCTAATCGTTAGACGGAGGCGCTACGTCAATATTTTTGTCCTGTCATCTCTGTTTTCTGTTGGAGTGACTTGAACTTCAGTACATATATATGTAGAACAGTGTGGTGTATACTATACAGTGTTGCGTATACTATACAGTGTGGTGTATACTATGCAGTGTGATGTATACTATACAGTGTTGTGTATACTATACAGTGTGGTGTATACTATACAGTGTGATGTATACTATACAGTGGGGTGTATACTATACAGTGTTGCGTATACTATACAGTGTGGTGTATACTATGCAGTGTGATGTATACTATACAGTGTTGTGTATACTATACAGTGTGGTGTATACTATACAGTGTGATGTATACTATACAGTGTGATGTATACTATACAGTGTTGTGTATACTATACAGTGTGGTGTATACTATGCAGTGTGATGTATACTATACAGTGTGGTGTATACTATACAGGGTGGTGTATACTATACAGTGTGATGTATACTATACAGTGTGATATATACTATACAGTGTGATGTATACTATACAGTGTGGTGTATACTATACAGTGTGGGTGTGGTGTATACTATACAGTGTTGCGTATACTATACAGTGTGGTGTATACTATGCAGTGTGATGTATAATATACAGTGTGGTGTATACTATACAGTGTGATGTATACTATACAGTGTGGTGTATACTATACAGTGTGGTGTGTACTATACAGTGTGTTGTATACTATATTGTGTGGTGTATACTATACAGTGTGGTGTATACTATACAGTGTGGTATATAATATACAGTGTGGTGTATACTATACAGTGTTGCGCATACTATACAGTGTTGTGTATACTATACAGTGTGGCGTATCCTATACAGTGTGGTGTATACCTTACAGTGTGGTGTATACATTTACACAGTGTGGTGTATACCTTTATAGTGTGTTGTATACCTTTACCTTATACACAGAGTGGTGTATACCTTTACTTTATACACAGTGTGGTGTATACCATTACCTTATACACAGTGTGGTGTATATCATTACCTTGTACACAGTGTGGTGTATACCATTACCTTATACACAGTGTGGTGTATACCATTACCTTATACACAGTGTGGTGTATACCATTACCTTATACACAGTGTGGTGTATACCATTACCTTATACACAGTGTGGTGTATACCATTACCTTATACACAGTGTGGTGTATACCATTACTTTATACACAGTGTGGTGTATACCATTACCTTATACACAGTGTGGTGTATACCATTACCTTATACACAGTGTGGTGTATACCATTACCTTATACACAGTGAGGTGTATACCATTACCTTATACACAGTGTGGTGTATACCATTACCTTATACACAGTGTGGTGTATACCATTACCTTATACACAGTGTGGTGTATACCATTACTTATACACAGTGTGGTGTATACCATTACCTTATACACAGTGTGGTGTATACCATTACCTTATACACAGTGTGGTGTTTACCATTACCTTATACACAGTGTGGTGTATACCATTACATTATACACAGTGTGGTGTATACCATTACATTATACACAGTGTGGTGTATACCTTTACTTAATTTAGTTTTTGATCAAGTTTCTTACGAGTCAAGACTCTCCAGTATTGTTTGCAAGATCTTCACACTTGAGTTGCTTTACTTGTGACAATAAAGGAGCACTGCAGTAGGCCTACTCTGCTGCAGTGCGGTAGAGTAGGTTCAATCTGGTTTCGTTGTTTATTTTTTCTTTCATTTAAATTTACATTTACTGGGTTTCAGATCAAACAGCCGCTTTCCACAGGTCTTCGCTGTTGCATTTGCTCATCCAGATAATATATTTATGTTTTTCTCTTTAAATTACTGCATATTATACGTGTGTTTGGGGGGGTGGGGAAGGGAGTTGGGATCGTTCAAGACGGGACTGGGGGCTGAGTAGTATGGTGGGAGAAGGGATGATGTTGGTGGGGAGGACGGGGAGAGAAGGGAAGAGGAGATGGGAGGGGAGGGGTTGCCCCAGGTGTGCCGGCCCTCACGAGCGCTGCTGAGTAATCCTGGGAGTGAGTCAGGCGCCAGAGAGACAGAAACTCAGGAAGATCTCCCAGAACTCACATCACTCCTGAAGGAGTGACTTCCCTTTTTCCTCTCACCTCCATCACTCCTCACCTCTCCCACCACCATCACTCCTCGCCTCTCCCACCACCATCACTCCTCACCTCTCCCACCACCATCACTCCTCACCTCTCCCACCACCATCACTCCTCACCTCTCCCACCACCATCACTCCTCACCTCTCCCACCACCATCACTCCTCACCTCTCCCACCACCATCACTCCTCACCTCTCCCACCACCATCACTCCTCCATTCTACCGACCTTCCACCCCAGCTATGTATGGAGGGCGGCTCCGGATGTGTGATTCATGTCTTGAATGCAAGGTTGAGTCATGTGTTGATTGAGCAAGGTCATTACTCCATGTTGGTTGAGCAAGGTCATTACTCCATGTTGGTTGAGCAAGGTCATTACTCCATGTTGGTTGATCAAGGTCATTACTCCATGTTGGTTGATCAAGGTCATTACTCCATGTTGGTTGAGCAAGGTTATTACTCCATGTTGGTTGATCAAGGTCATTACTCCATGTTGGTTGATCAGGGTCATTACTCCATGTTGGTTAAGTAAGGTCACTCCATGTTGGTTGAGCAAGGTCATTACTCCATGTTGGTTGAACAAGGTCATTACTCCATGTTGTTGAGCAAGGTCATTACTCCATGTTGGTTGATCAAAGTCATTACTCCATGTTGGTTGAGCAAGGTCATTAATCCATGTTGGTTGAGCAAGGTCATTACTCCATGTTGGTGTCAAGGTCAGTATCATTGTTAGAAAGGTCATTACTCCATGTTGGTTGATCAAGGTCATTACTCCATGTTGGTTGAGCAGGGTCATTACTCCATGTTGGTTGATCAAGGTCATTACTCCATGTTGTATGAGCAAGGTCATTACTCGATGTTGGTTGAGCAAGGTCATTACTCCATGTTGGTTGAGCAAGGTCATTACTCCATGTTGGTTGATCAAGGTCATTACTCCATGTTGGTTGAGCAAGGTTATTACTCCATGTTGGTTGAACAAGGTCATTACTCCATGTTGGTTGATCAAGGTCATTACTCCATGTTGGTTGATCAATGTCATTACTCCATATTGGTTGATCAAGGTCATTACTCCATGTTGGTTGATCAAGGTCATTACTTCATGTTGGTTGAGCAAGGTCATTAATCCATGTTTATTGAGCAAGGTCATTACTCCATGTTGGTTGAGCAAGGTTATTACTCCATGTTTGTTGAACAAGGTCATTACTCCATGTTGGTTGAGCAAGGTCATTACTCCATGTTGGTTGATCAAGGTCATTACTCCATGTTGGTTGATCAAGGTCATTACTCCATGTTGGTTGAGCAAGGTCATTACTCCATGTTGGTTGAGCAAGGTCATTACTCCATGTTGGTTGAGCAAGGTCATTACTCTATGTTGGTTGATCATGGTCATTACTCCATGTTGGTTGAGTAAAGGTCATTACTCCATGTTGGTTGATCAAGGTCATTACTCCATGTTGTCTGAGCAAGGTCATTACTCCATGTTGGTTGAGCAAGGTCATTATTCCATGTTGGTTGAGCAAGGTCATTACTCCATGTTGGTTGATCAAGGTCATTACTCCATGTTGGTTGAGCAAGGTCATTACTCCATGTTGGTTGAGCAAGGTCATTACTCCATGTTGGTTGATCAAGGTCATTACTCCATGTTGGTTGAGCATGGTCATTACTCCATGTTGGTTGATCAAGGTCATTACTCCATGTTGGTTGAGCAAGGTCATTACTCCATGTTGGTTGAGCAAGGTCATTACTCCATGTTGGTTGATCAAGGTCATTACTCCATATTGGTTGAGCAAGGTCATTACTCCATGTTGGTTGATCAAGGTCATTACTCCATGTTGGTTGATCAAGGTCATTACTCCATGTTGTCTGAGCAAGGTCATTACTCCATGTTGTTGAGCAAGGTCATTACTCCATGTTGGTTGAGCAAGGTCATTACTCCATGTTGTTGAGCAAGGTCATTACTCCATGTTGGTTGAACAAGGTCATTACTCCATGTTGGTTGAGCAAGGTCATTACTCCATGTTGGTTGAGCAAGGTCATTACTCCATGTTGGTTGAGCAAGGTCATTACTCCATGTTGGTTGAGCAAGGTCATTACTCCATGTTGGTTGAACAAGGTCATTACTCCATGTTGGTTGAGCAAGGTCATTACTCCATGTTGGTTGAGAAAGGTCATTATTCCATGTTGGTTGATCAAGGTCATTACTCCATGTTGGTTGATCAAGATCATTACTCCATGTTGGTGTAGACAGCCTGTACTGTCTGCATAGACAGCCTCTGCTGTCTGCCAGCTGAGTTCATGTTTAGTGCCATGCTAGTGCTGCCACCTATAGGCCTATACTCCAGTCAGCGCCACCATGTTCCTTTCTCGCTCACGCAACGGCCTTCACTCAGACAACAGGCCTTACTCCTCTCTCCCTCGCAATGGGCATAGCCCTTGGGGCCATGGCCACAAACACACTGCCTGTGTACCCCACACTTTATTACTAATAAAGTAAGAAGCCTCCGAAGCCTTATTATTGCTACCACGCTTTGCAGAACGACACACATCAACATTTGAAAACATTGGTGGACAGCAGTGGTCACAGCGGTTGTGTTTGCCCCGAGGAGAGGAAGGAAGAGGAATGAAGTCATCTTCACTTCATCACTACACAAGAAGCATTCGTCTCTCAACGAGTTATCCTGATGTCATGTGTACAAATCTCAGCATCCAGACACAGGTACAAGCAGGATCCAGGCCGAAATTTGTCGAATTCTCCGAGAAATGGTGTCATTGACTCCATGCTACAGCTTCCCACGCTGTTTCTCAGTCATGTGCTCAGTCTTTCAAGCATGTTCTGCTGTTGTTGTTCAGCTCAGTACGGCTATTTCAGCAAGTCAGAGGTGAGTTTGTGGTGATTTCAGCGTCCAGTGTGAGCGTGTCTTCCTCATGGGGTGTATGGGTGAGGTGAGAGTATGGAACAGCCGGGTTCCTCGCCTACTCACCCATCGTTCACCCTAGTGTACGCCACCACTGCCCACTCCCTCTCTGCAGTGTTTTTCTGTGAATTTCCTTGTGAATTTTTGCCAGAGCTGTGTACCCGAGTGCCCCAAGCCACGACGATCACCAAGCCACGTGGATCAGCAAGCCATGTGGGGTGTGAGCAAGCCATGTGGGTTACCAAGCCAGACCTCCCAAGCCACGCTGTGGTCTGCCGCTCATCAACCCATGACGTCAACACGCTGCTGCTTGACTCCACTGACGTCACCTACAACGTTTGCCTGACGTCACTCGCGATGTTACCCCATGACATCTGTCACGACGTCACTCCAGGACATCACCTCGCGACGTCTGCTGATGTCACTCGTGATGTCACCATGACATCACCTTACAATATCACGCCTGACATCACCACATGATGTCCCGAGTGTTGTAGTTTCACAGTTAGCAAACTTGCATTATTGTCGAGAAGTTTGAGAGAAGATATATGTCAAGTGTTCATTAATTCCTCTCAGTCAGTGTTCTCACATGTTCGTGTATTGCTTAGTGTCGATTTTTGCACAGAAAAGTGTTATTTGCTAGTAAGCCATGTTGTATTGCATGTGCAGTATGTATATGCAGTTTCTCGTGTGTCCTATGTAGCACCTGTGTGTTACTTTGTCACCCGGTGTGACCCCACGCCCCACGCGCTTGACAGCTGACATTTGTCAGTCCAGGCGTCAGTTACGAGCGTCCGAGCCCCTTGTTCAGAAAACTCTTACATTTGCCGCTCGTAGATGCCTCTGCTCAATCATACCCGCGACAATTCGCCCATCGAGACGTGTTCCACTTCACCTTCTGACCATCAGACTGCAGTTATTGTAGACGACCAGTCTGGGGACGCTTAGACCATCCTCTGTTGTAACTTCAACTGTTGAGAGAATGACACTCATCAAGCCACAGTTAAGCGACTGTCAGCCTCGTGTCACAGCTTCAGTGAGCAGCCTGCACAAAGTTGATGTCACTTTGACTGCTAGCCCACTCACTGCAGTAAGGTGTATGCTGTTGCGACCTCCAGATGTTTCGCCGAGTCATCCCTGTCACGACTCACTCCACACTCGCCAGCAGTGACAGCCCCAGTGACAGTACCAGTCGAGAAATGTCCTCCTGAGTCACTTGCCTGAAGAAATCCTACCCAGTTGCGACTACTGGCGACGCCTCACTCGAGGGCACTAGCAGGTTGTGCCCCAGGTTGAGTAAACCCTGCAGTGACTACTACGATGACTGCTTCACCGTCCCGGAGGAGACCGTACCCTATTACGTCACAGCTCAGCTGCAGCGGTCTCCTGTGTTGCAGTATGTCCAGATGCAGGAAGGTGTGCAGTGATTCCCATCGACGCTCACTGCCTTAGACCACGAAGCACACCTTTTTTTTCTTCCCTCTCTGGAGGAAGTTTTTTTTTCCATGTCCATATGTTTATGTATATATGTTTTATTTTGTGTTCTGTGCTCTGTTTTGCGAGAGAGAGACCGAGTTTTTTTTACTGCCAGTCATGGTCAGGGTCTTCCATGGGTGCATGGCCGAGCAATGTAGACAGCCTGTACTGTCTGCATTGACAGGTCTTCTGCTAAACTGTCTACCCTACTTCTAACTTTCACATTCGCCGTCTGGTTGAATCCACCCTTATACACAACTTTCCTTGTATGACTTTAGTCTTGGCTTTGTCTCTGTAGATGCTTTCCTTTCCCATTACATTGTAAAATGCTCCAAACTTCAGAACACCCATGACTTAACCTGATTCTTTTTTCCCCTTCTCCCTCTTCCCCTTTCCTCTTTCTCCTTTGGGTTTTCTTTCTTCTGCCTTGGGTATTTGTCCATTATTATTTTCTCCCCTCTGTGTTCTTGGTCCTACCCTCTGTGGGCCCCTAGCTCCCTTGCAGTGCTCCTCTTTCTTAGTATTTGACTGACTCCACTACTACTACTACCTCTCTTCCTCCTTTCCTACTGCCTCTCTTGTCCCATCTCTGTCTGCTGGCCTATATATACTCCCCTGCAACCACAATAGGGGCTTAGTACACACACACATATATAGTATAGTACTATATTTATATATATATATATATATATATATATATATATATATATATATTATACATATGTATGTATATATATATATATATATATATAATATATATATATATATATATATATATATATATATATATATATTATATATATATATATATATATATATATATATATATATATATATATATATATATATATATATATATATATACAAGTGCATGGGCTTTCCTTTAAATCTGTTCAACCTCTGCACTGCTCCTTTCTGTGATCCAGCCGTATCACCTACACCCTGTCCCACCCATACCCCTTCCTTCCTCTTCACCCACCCATTACCTCGTTTCACCACTTCCACCCACGCCTTTTTACATGTCCTTTGCGCAGGAGTGAGGACGTCGTCACCATCCGACGCCCCCACCAGCCTCTTGCAGGATTTCCCCGTCACATCCATATCCTCCCCATCTTCCTTCCTGTGGACCACTACATCCACTTCCTGAACCTGCAGACTGGGCACCATGTCACTCGTGCTGCTCTCTACTCCTCCTTGTGACCCCTTATCCCCTTCCAGCTGTTCCCAATACCCTGCAATTCCTCCTCCCGGGGACTGTCAAGCAGCTTCCGCAGTACGTCTTGAAGAGGCTCTGATAGACCCAAATTCAGGTCCACAGGGCCCCTATCCTCCGTTCCCTGAGACTCCATCAGCAGAGTGAGGCACATTCCTCAGCATTGCCCACCACGACGCTCCATTGACCCTTCGGCGCCACGCCCACTTCCTTAGGCATCGGTCAATCCACTCCAGCCATTTCCAATACCTCATCATGGTATGTCGGTTGTTGAGACGGCCTTTTGCTCACGCCACTGCCACATGCTCGTAGGACCCACAGTTCCTGCACATTCTCTGTTGCCCCGCATATGTCATACACCTGGGTCTGGAATACTTCCAACACAACATGATGGGATAGGTCTTCGTAATGTCATCTTGAGGGAATACGACCCCTCAAACAGCCCAGCATACAATCCTTCAGACCAGCGTCCCACTGAGGCAGCATGTATGACCCCAAACTGGCCAAAAGCATCCCATATATCCACTTCATCTGCTTCGAAGGGCACATTATGCACCCTAATCCACGTGTAATGCTTCGAAACATCCTTGAGGCAAACCTCCGGCCCGGGTTTACCTTCACACAGAGCCCCTGGTACTTGTCAACAATCCGCTCAAATGCACCAGATGACACAAACTTTACAAATATTCTCTCTGATCCATTTAAGGCAATCCCATACAGCTCCTCATTTGCAATGCCATACGTATCTCTCAATATTGCAGGTAAAATCACTGATGCATTAGTTGGGTAGACTGCACCCTGAAGGACTTCAACACAACCTGTATTGACACGATGCCAGCTACTTGCCGCCATGTTGGAGAAAACCACTGGGGTACACTATCACCACCAGGGGTCAGTCACAGCACACCTCTCCATGCAAGAGCTGGGAGGTGAATAACATGACACCTATGATTTTATCCCTATTAGCTATCAAACGGCCTTCCGTTCTTTGAGACGTCAATCGACTCAGTCCTTTGTTGACTTTGCTTGTGAAAAAGCAGTTGCTTTTGACCGTTGGTGTAGAGCTTCTGGTATTATTTCCTTGGAAGGCCTGACTCAATTAATGTTGCTTGAAGATTTTTATGCTAACATAACAGAGGAGGTACATAGGTATCTCATATGCCATCTGCGAGCGAATGGGATAGAAACAGCCACATTGGCGGACAATTAAGCATAAGAACATAAGAATGGAGGAACACTGCAGAAGACTACTGGCCCATACAAGGCAGGTCCTTATCAATCTCCCAGCGGCTCGCTCAACGCAAGCATAGCAGGGAAACAATAAAGCCAGTCTCAAAGCAAGTACAAAGAAAGTCGACTGGAAGACTGATGTAGATAACTTTCATCCACAATCTTGTTCAAGAATGGTAACAGTACCGACAAGATGAAAATTAGACACATGTGCAACATCTGGGTATCTTTATTGTAGACGTTTCGCCCTCCAGTGGCTTTATCAATACAGATTCCAGGACAAAACTTGAAGACTGTAGAACTATATACAAAAGACGAGGTAATCAGTCCCTCGCCTTGGAGTTTGTATGTTCAACACCTATGGTGTTGAACATATTACCACTGTTATCACCACTATTGTTACCACTACTCTGTTACCACATAGAAATGATTTATTAAATATTTTTCATAGCACAGTAAACATTTCATGTTTAATATAACCCAAAAATGGATTATCAAAAATAAAAAGACTTTCACGTTCAAATGACCATCGAACGAACGAACGACGAGGGAAGTGGGGATAAGGAAGACTAACACTGGAGAGGAAGGTGTTGAGCTGCACGGGGCAGTGTAAAGAAGGCAGAGTGGAGAGAGCAGGGTGCAGACAGTGCTGCCTGGCTGCCTGGCATGTGACTGAGAAGAGGATCATGACTGGCTAGGCGTCAGGTGTCGGGAGACTTAGGTCGTGGGGCATTTATGTAGATGAATGGTTCAGAGAACCGACAAGTTGATAAATTAGACACATGTGCAACACTTGGGTATCTTTAATGAGGAAACGTTTCGCCACACAGTGGCTTCATCAGTCCAATACAAAGCAGAAAGTAGTAAGGAGAGAAGGAGTTTGAGGTAATCAGTCCCTCAGCCTCCTCCTGCTTCGACATACCTGTCTACAGTATATAAGTCACTGCTCCGGCCCTATGCTGTACTTCCTACAAAATTGATGGACTGAACACATCGATTCCAGGCTGAGGGACTGATTACCTCAAACTCCTCCTCTCCTTACTACTTTCTGCTTTGTATGGACTGATGGAGCCACTGTGTGGCGAAACGTTTCCTCATTAAAGATACCCAAGTGTTGCACATGTGTCTAATTTATTGTGTGGCATTGTTGAAGTAAATACTTGGGAAGAGTATCCTGAGATTGGCTAAAATTCGTCAGTTGATGTGCCATTCTTTAGTCTTTTGAAGTCTCTCTTGGACAAGTAGTATAGTTTGATTGTATGAGTGCGGTCATCTTGGTGAGGCAAGAGTCCAGTCAGTACATTTTCAATAGTGAGTTGGCAAGGTGGTTTGCATGTGTACTTTTCTACTCCTTTTTCAGATTAGAATATAGTTCTTTTGCGAGCATTTCGTTGTTGAGGGCGGAGGTAGTGTAGAATATAAGGCTCTCGTGGTAGATATGGTCGATGGGTCGAGTGTCTTCAGTGTTTTCTTCTTCGGAGGAGGATTCTTCAGAATATGCTGGTTTACGATGTTTGGGATCATCACTTATCTGTATATCAAACAACTTCAACCAGAACAACGCCTTCTACAACATAGCTGAACCCCTTGCCAAGAAACTTCTTCATCGCTTTCCCACATAAGAATGAAAATTAGACACATGTGCAACATATGGGCATCTTTATTGTAGACGTATTGATAAAGCCACTGGATGGCGAAAAGTCTACAATAAAGATACCCATATGTTGCACATGTGTCTAATTTTCATCTTGTCGGTATTGTCTACCATTCATGAACAAGAACATAAGAATGGAGGAACACTGCAGAAGGTCTACTCATATACTTGCCCAATCTCCTTTTAAAGCTACCCAAGGTTCTAGACTGTCACCCTACTCGGAAGATCGTCACATGCAGCGTTCTCCACCTGACCCAGCATTCTCCACCTGACCCAGCATTCCCCACCTGACCCAGCATTCTCCACCTGACCCAGCATTCTCCACCTGACCCAGCATTCTCCACCTGACCCAGCATTCTCCACCTGACCCAGCATTCTCCACCTGACCCAGCATTCTCCACCTGACCCAGCATTCTCCACCTGACCCAGCATTCTCCACCTGACCCAGCATTCTCCACCTGACCCAGCATTCTCCACCTGACCCAGCATCTCCACCTGACCCAGCATTCTCCACCTGACCCAGCATTCTCCACCTGACCCAGCATTCTCCACCTGACCCAGCATTCCCACCTGACCCAGCATTCTCCACCTGACCCAGCATTCTCCACCTGACCCAGCATTCTCCACCTGACCCAGCATTCTCCACCTGACCCAGCATTCCCCACCTGACTCCATCCTATATGTATACATTCTTGTACCTTTCACCCAGGTAGATCTGTTTGTGACTTGATAAAGCCCACTGTGTGAGCGAAACGTTGTGAATAAAGGATCACATTATACTGCTTATGTGGTAAATTAGACACATATGCAACACTTGGGTATCTTTATTGAGGAAACGTTTCGCCACACAGTGCTTCATCAGTCCATACAAAGGAGAATCGTGAAGAACAGGAGGAGTATGAGGTTGTCAGTCCTCAATCTTGAGTCGATGTTGTCAGTCCATCAATCTTGAATAGAATACAACATATGAGCGTAGAGGAATGTGACACCTCCTACAACTGCTGCACCTCTCCTGTCTACAGTACGCTCATATGTTGTATTCTATTCAAGATTGATGGACTGACAATCGACTCAAGATGAGGGACTGACCATCCTCATACTCAACTCCTGTTCTACCAGGATGTTTAACGTTTCCTCGAAATAAAGATCCCAATGACTTGCTATATGTTATATTCCATTCAATTTACCTATTTACTCGTAATTGTTGCTCTGATAAACCGAATCAATATACTTACTGCTTATGTTTTATATTTCCATTGTGTCGTATTTTATACCTATCTTATCTCTAACTTTTGCTCTTTAAACCTGGAAAAACTTTTAGTTAGTTTTCGAAACCCTACAACTTTATTTCGTGTCCCGTTTATTTCCTATTCCCTTTTAGACGTCCCTAACGTCAATATATTGATTCATAGATGACCTCACTCTTTTGATCGCCTATAAATTCCTTCTTCTGCCTAGAAGATATTTGAGAATATTATTTATCAATTTTGGGTCATTTCTATTTGATCTAATTTCTTTATACGGGATAAACGTTCTTTGGGCAGCATGTATAGTGTTTAGAAAGCTGTCATAATGACAGCTCTCTTTGTTACCCCAGTCAACAGAAGATAAGTGTTCTCTAAACCCATTGTAATCTGCTAAACGAAAATCTGGGACCGTTACTAAGTTGTTCCTACTATCATATTTCCATTCTATCCTAAAGGTAATTGATTTGTGGTCTCTTGCGCGCGCCGAGTTCTTCCGTAATTTCTAAATTATTAACAAGGGTTTCCTTGTTTGCCAGAACCAAGTCAAGCAGGTTATTTTCCCTTGTAGGTTCTGTCACAAACTGCTTAAAAAAGCAATCCTGAACTACTTCTAAAAAGTCGTTAGATTCTAAATTCCCAGTCAAAAAATTCCAATCAATCTGACTAAAGTTAAAGTCCCCTAGAATTACTACGTTATCGTGCCTTGTGGCCTTAATAATTTTCTCCCAAAGTAGTCTCCCTTGTTCCCTGTCTAAGTTTGGAGGACGGTAAATCACGCCTAAGATCAATTTGTCATACCCCTCTGAAAATTCTATCCAGACAGACTCTGTATTTGTTATTTCAGACTTTATACCCGTTTTTATGCAACAATTTAAACAATCTCGGACATAGAGTGCCACCCACCCCCTTCCCGATACTTCTGTCTACTTGGAACAATTTAAAACCCTGAATGTGACATTCGGCAGGCATGTCCCGATTTTTCATATTAAACCACGTCTCAGTTATTGCAAAAACATCAATGTTACCCGCACTTGCAACTAATCTCAATTCGTCCATCTTATTTCTCTCACTACGTGTATTAGTATAAAATATGTTTAGAAAACCTCCCTTCTCTTTTCTCTTCCTGCTGATTTCTGTTCCTCCATTATACCTGTTACTGACCCTGTCACCTAGTGCCAATATTCACCAATAACTCTACCTCATCCTGCCTATTACTGGCTTCCCTAAAACTCACACTATTGCTACTCTGAGGGATGAATGCTTTCTGTGTCCCCGTGAATCAAATTAAAAATAATGTTTTATTAAATTTATTGTGTAAATAAGTAAGCCACAACAGTTCATTAAGAAACTGTTGTGTGTTAATGGATAATTCTAGAAAATTAGGCCGAATCTCAAGGGAAAGGAGATTCCCATTTTCTTTTCTTTTATCGGTAGTCATCATGATGTCAGTGATACGAATATGGTACGATTAACATCAGTTACTTACATGGTACGGCTGAGATCATCATGTACATGGTACGGCTGAGATCATCATGTACATGGTACAGCTAACACTCATGTACATGATACAGCTGGCATCACTGCTACGTGCATGGTACGGCTGACAGACCGAGAAGAGGTTCTAACACTCCACAACAGTGTTAGTGTCGATGCTGAATGACACAAACGGGATAAGCTTTATACTTAATTATAATATTAATGTCGATCTTAATTGTATTATTGTGACCAGTCTTCCAGCAGTTTTATCAAAATTGTTTTACATCCGTTGGACGCAAAATCAAGGTGCCCAATACACTCACATTATTGGACTTAAAAACAAGGTACTTAGCCACGGACTTGAGCTGCCCCACCTGCAGGCTCAACCACACTCATTCAGTTCATTTAGTTTCACTATGACTCACACAGATGTAATTAATTAGAACCGAGGTTCCTGCAAGTTCACTGCACTCTGCGCACTGTTGATCTAGTGACTAGTGACCAGCTTACCTCCGACAAGCAACGGGAATGTGAACAATCTCAAGGGTAACACAAGAGAATTTGTCTACTCCTTAGACCAGAACATACGCCTTCCTCTGTTATTTTTGATCCGAAGGTTTTTACCAGTAGTTAACGAAACAAAAGTGAGCTGTCGTAAGTTTGGCATCACAGTGCCACTGTATGGTCCAGTGTCCTCGTATCACAGTGTCATTGTATGACCCCAATGTGTCCTCATATAAAACAGTGATCATGTGTGTTCTCAACATTTTCTGGTACTTGATTATAATATTAAAACGAATTGTTAAATCTGCATTTGGTCATACCGCGTTTCACTAAAGAGGAAATGTCTCATTCGTTATTGTGTGATGTAGGTCAATTGAGGTCACAGGCTGACCTCACCAACCAGTGTAAATTGTCACACTCCTTGCCATGGCAGGGAAGTGTTAGACACGCCTGGCGTCGTAAGTCTCAGGTCTTGTGTTCTTGACGGCGACAGTAAGAAGTGGTTAGAGAGACTGGTCAAATCTACTTTTGGTGTGAAAACACGTGGTGTGACCCATGAAGGGTGAACCCCCAAAACCTGGGGTTAATGTACAAGGACTTAATAATAAATTGTGTTTGAGTGGAATAGTATATTCACTGTCCCCGTTATCTTATTCTTATTTTATTACTTTATTTCAAGTAGTGACAGGGTGAGTAGTGTAGAGTTAATGAGAGGTCGTGGTGGTCACCACTGACCACTGTCATATCACCACTGTCATATTACCTACCTACCTCCTTCCCTCCCACTCCTGCCTCTACTTCCTATCCTCTTATAAGTGCGAAATGAGTCACAGTTGGTGCGATCGACTAGTTTCAGTTATAAAAATATCAGAGAAAATTTGCATTGAAGGTGGAACTCTCGTAGAGAAAGATAGTTAATAGGGCGTTGAATATGACGAAAAGTAGTCTGCTTACTCTATAACAGATAGAACACTTGATTAACTGATGTATCATCAACACATTTGTTAATCGACTGTAGTATCTGTTAGAGAGGACGTAGAATGATTATACACAGGACAGTTGATTAATGGTTCTTGTACCTTCAGTACATCGTGATAGTACTCAGAGGCGCTGGGCGTGTCTGGGTGTGAGACTTGTGTCCAATATATAAACGTGAGAGTACGGTTTCCCATACCCGGCAGCGATGTAGGAAAGACGTCAAGAACATACCCGGCAGCGATGTAGGAAAGACGTCAAGAACATACCCGGCAGCGATGTAGGAAAGACGTCCAGGAACATACCCGGCAGCGATGTAGGAAAGACGTCCAGGAACATACCCGGCAGTGACGAAGAAAATATGACTAGGAACATACCCAGCAGTGAAGGGAAGATGAGTAGGAACATACCCAGCAGTGAAGGGAAGATGAGTAGGAACATACCCAGCAGTGAAGGAAAGATGACTAGGAACATACCCAGCAGTGAAGGAAAGATGAGTAGGAACATACCCAGCAGTGAAGGAAAGATGACTAGGAACATACCCGGCAGTGAAGGAAAGATGACTAGGAACATACCCAGCAGTGAAGGAAAGATGACTAGGAACATACCCAGCAGTGAAGGAAAGATGACTAGGAACATACCCAGCAGTGAAGGAAAGATGACTAGGAACATACCCAGCAATGAAGGAAGATGACTAGGAACATACCCAGCAGTGAAGGAAAGATGATAGGAACATACCCAGCAGTGAAGGAAAGATGACTAGGAACATACCCAGCAGTGAAGGAAAGATGACTAGGAACATACCCAGCAGTGAAGGAAAGATGACTAGGAACATACCCAGCAGTGAAGGAAAGATGACTAGGAACATACCCAGCAGTGAAGGAAAGATGACTAGGAACATACCCAGCAGTGAAGGAAAGATGACTAGGAACATACCCAGCAGTGAAGGAAAGATGACTAGGAACATACCCAGCAGTGAAGGAAAGATGACTAGGAACATACCCAGCAGTGAAGGAAAGATGACTAGGAACATACCCAGCAATGAAGGAAAGATGACTAGGAACATACCCAGCAGTGAAGGGAAGATGACTAGGAACATACCCAGCAGTGAAGGAAAGATGACTAGGAACATACCCAGCAGTGAATCAAAGATGACTAGGAACATACCCAGCAATAAAGGAAAGATGACTAGGAACATACCCAGCAATGAAGGAAAGATGACTAGGAACATACCCAGCAGTGAAGGAAAGATGACTAGGAACATACCCAGCAATGAAGGAAAGATGACTAGGAACATACCCAGCAATGAAGGAAAGATGACTAGGAACATACCCAGCAATGAAGGAAAGATGACTAGGAACATACCCAGCAATGAAGGGAAGATGACTAGGAACATACCCAGCAGTGAAGGAAAGATGACTAGGAACATACCCAGCAGTGAAGGAAAGATGACTAGGAACATACCCAGCAGTGAAGGAAAGATGACTAGGAACATACCCAGCAGTGAAGGAAAGATGACTAGGAACATACCCAGCAGTGAAGGAAAGATGACTAGGAACATACCCAGCAGTGAAGGAAAGATGACTAGGAACATACCCAGCAGTGAAGGAAAGATGACTAGGAACATACCCAGCAGTGAAGGAAAGATGACTAGGAACATACCCAGCAATGAAGGGAAGATGACTAGGAACATACCCAGCAGTGAAGGAAAGATGACTAGGAACATACCCAGCAGTGAAGGAAAGATGACTAGGAACATACCCAGCAGTGAAGGAAAGATGACTAGGAACATACCCAGCAGTGAAGGGAAGATGACTAGGAACATACCCAACATTGAAGGAAAGATGACTAGGAACATACCCAGCAATGAAGGAAAGATGACTAGGAACATACCCAGCAATGAAGGAAAGATGACTAGGAACATACCCAGCAATGAAGGAAAGATGACTAGGAACATTCCCAGCAGTGAATCAAAGATGACTAGGAACATACCCGGCAGTGAAGGGAAAATGACTAGGAACATACCCGGCAGTGAAGGGAAGATGACTAGGAACATACCCGGCAGTGAAGGGAAGATGACTAGGAACATACCCGGCAGTGAAGGGAAGATGACTAGGAACATACCCGGCAGTGAAGGAAAGATGACTAGGAACATACCCGGCAGTGAAGGAAAGATGACTAGGAACATACCCGGCAGTGAAGGGAAGATGACTAGGAACATACCCGGCAGTGAAGGGAAGATGACTAGGAACATACCCGGCAGTGAAGGGAAGATGACTAGGAACATATGTAAGGTTTGAATAGAAAACAGTTTGTTACTGACTCTGATCAACAACTTTGCTAATGGCTTTAAAAGCCCTGCGACACCATTAGAGAAAATTCTGAAAATGGGACCTCTATTTCCTCTGGAAGATTGGTAATATAAACGTTCTCTGTATCATGACGAAAAAGCACAAGGTCGTCAAAATCGAATTACTCCATTCCTTGGTCGAAATCGTCTCATTACTTCTCACCAAGTGCCAAAATTGTTCATGCTCTACTTGTAGAAGTCGCACACTTCATAAGACCCTCGCACCTATGTAAGCATCTCATACCTATGTATGAGTCGTACATGTTTGAATCATGCTAGCCACAGCTGTCACATAAAAACATTAAAGTGACATCTTGATGAGCGATGGGCAATGACGTGACAGCAGAAGACCGCCAGCCTGGCGACGTTAAGTTCCGTCACCAACAGCAGCGGCACAACTGCTGCAGAGGCGCCACAGCTACACCCCACACTGTCCATCAGAAGAATGAAACAAATATAGAGTCTAAGAGTCTCGACGTCACTTAAGTAGCTTGTGTGTACCTAAGTTTCCTCACCTGTTTGAAGTATTACAGATGCAACTCTTGGGCCTCGCTTCTTAAACATATACTGATAAGACCGTGAGAGCATAGGGAAGAAAGTAGGCTGCAGCAGGTGTGTGTAGCTGCAGCAGGTGTGTGTAGCTGCAGCAGGTGTGTGTAGCTGCAGCAGGTGTGTGTAGCTTCAGCAGGTGTGTGTAGCTGCAGCAGGTGTGTGTAGCTGCAGCAGGTGTGTGTAGCTGCAGCAGGTGTGTGTAGCTGCAGCAGGTGTGTGTAGCTGCAGCAGGTGTGTGTAGCTGCAGCAGGTGTGTGTAGCTGCAGCAGGTGTGTGTAGCTGCAGCAGGTGTGTGTAGCTGCAGCAGGTGTGTGTAGCTGCAGCAGGTGTGTGTAGCTGCAGCAGGTGTGTGTAGCTGCAGCAGGTGTGTGTAGCTGCAGCAGGTGTGTGTAGCATGTTTGTTGGCTTGTTCGTCGAAGCTCCTGTCCTGAATACCTTTCACTGGGGTTACCTTGATTGTTGTAAAATTAGTCAGGACAATGTCCTGACAAGAGCCTAAATCTTTCAATGACCTGTTTTTATATAAACTGCCTTAATGAATGGCTCTTAGTTAAAGGAATATTCTGTAACATATATATATATATATATATATATATATATATATATATATATATGCAATGAAACCACGAGACAAGTGGCACTGAAACATTTACCAAACTGCGGCAGCCCAGGGCCAGTGTAAATTGTCACACTCTTTGCCATGGCAGGAAGTGTTAGACACGCCTGGCGTCGTAAGTCTCAGGTCTTGTGTTCCTGACGGCGACAGTAAGAAGTGGTTAGAGAGACTGGTCAAATCTACTTTTGGTGTGAAAACACGTGGTGTGACCCATGGAGGGCGAACCCCCAAAACCTGGGGTTAAGGGGGGATGCAGGCAGGACGATATAAGCTCTAGGAAACAGCTAGAGAGGAGATTCTGGCGGAGCTCTGGCCTGTATGCAGAGCTCTGAGCAGGAGATTCTGGTGAAGCTCTGGCCTGTGTGCAGAGCTGCCGCCTCAAGAGATAACACAGCGTACGTGTCACCCTATCCATTACGCCATCGATTCTACAAACAACATGAACCTAGCGATCTAGACTTGTTTCATGTTTGCCACGAGTGTGCTCGCAACATGAAACAAGTCTAGTTCACTAGGCTCATGTTGTTTGTAGGATCGGTGGCGTAATGATAGGTCAGTACCTTGTTGTCTCTGAGGCAGGACAATGTGTCGTGGGTCAAGCCCTGGCCTGCAGCAGTTTGGTAAATATATGTTTTTTTCAACAAGTCGGCCGTCTCCCACCGAGGCAGGGTGACCCAAAAGAAAGAAAATCCCCAAAGAAAATACTTTCATCATCATTCAACACTATCACCACACACATACATAATCACTGTCTTTGCAGAGGAGCTCAGATACGACAGCTGAGAATTGTCCCTCCCAGCTGTCACTATCCCAGTCCCCTCCTTTAAAGTGCAGGCATTGTACTTCCCATTTCCAGGACTCAAGTCCAACTAAATCAATTAACTGGTTTCCCTGAATCCCTTCACACAATGTTACCCTGCTCACACTCCAACAGATCGTCATGTCCCAAAACCATTCGTCTCCATTCACTCCTCTCTAACACGCACACACATGCTTGCTGGAAGTCCAAGCCCCTCGCCCACAATACCTCCTTTACCCTTCCCTCCAACCTTTTCTAGGACGACCCCTACCCCGCCTTCCTTCCCTACAGATTTATACGCTCTCCAAGTCATTCTACTTTGATCCATTCTCTCTAAATGACCAAACCACCTCAACAACCCCTCTTCAGCCCTCTGACAAATACTTTTAGTAACTCCACCTTCTCCTAATTTCCACATTCCGAATTTTCTGCATAATATTTACACCACACATTGCCCTTAGACAGGACATCTCCACTGCCTCCAGCCTCCTCCTCGCTGCAGCATTTGCAACCCATGCTTCACACCCATATAAGAGTGTTGGTACGACTATACTTTCGTACATTCCCTTCTTTGCCCCATGGATAACGTTTTTGTCTCCACAGATACCTCAACGCACCACTCCCCTTTTTTTCCTTCATCAATTCTATGGTTAACCTCATCCTTCATAAACCCATCCGCTGACACGTCAACTCCCAAATATCTGAAAACATTTACTTCTTCCATAATCCCTCTCTCCAATGTGATATCCAATTTTTCTTTATTTAAATCGTTTGATACCCTCATCACCTTACTCTTATCTATGTTCACTTTTAACTTTCTACCTTTACACACTCTCCCAAACTCGTCCACTAACCTTTGCAACTTTTCTTTAGAATCTCCCATAAGCACAGTATCATCAGCAAAAAGTAACTGTGTCAACTCCCATTTGCATTTAATTCTCCAAAATTTAATCCACCCTCTCCCCAACACCCTAGCATTTACTTCTTTTACAACCCCATCTATAAATATATTAAACAACCATGGTGACATTACACATCCCTGTCTAAGACCTACTTTTACCGGGAAATAATCTCCCTCTCTCCTACACACCCTAACCTGAGCCTCACTATCCTCATAAAAACTCTTTACAGCCTTCAATAACTTACTACCTATTCCATACACTTGCAACATTTGCCACATTGCTCCCCTATCCACTCTATCATATGCCTTTTCTAAATTCATAAATGCAATAAAAACTTCTCTACCTTTATCTAAATACTGTTCACATATATGCTTCACTGTAAACACTTGATCTACACATCCCCTACCCACTCTAAAGCCTCCTTGCTCATCTGCAATCCTACTCTCTGTCTTACCTCTAATTCTTTCAATAATAACCCTGCCATACACTTTACCTGGTATACTCAGTAAACTTATTCCCCCATAATTATTACACTCTCTTTTATCCCCTTCCTTTATATAAAGGAACTATACATGCTCTCTGCCAATCCCTAGGTACCTTCCCCTCTTTCATACATTTATTAAACAAAAATACCAACCACTCCAGCTCTATATCCCCCTGCTTTTAACATTTCTGTCATGATTCCGTCAATTCCAGCTGCTTTACCCCTTTCATTCTACGTAATGCCTCACCCACCTCCCCACACTCACATCCTGCTCTTCTTCACTCCTAAACGATGTTGTACCTCCCTGGCCAGTACATGAAATTACCTCCAGCTCCCCATCTACTAACTCCCTACTCTGTTTTTAACTGACAAATCCATTCGTTCCCTAGGCTTTCTTACCTTGTTTATCTCACTCCAAAAATTTTCTTGTTTTCAGCAAAATTTCTTGACAGAGCCTCTCCCATTCTTTCATCCGCTCTTCTTTTGCACTCTCTCACCACTCTCTTCACCTTTCTTTTACTCTCCATATACTCTGCTCTTCTATTAACACTTCTGTTTTGTAAAACCTCTCATAAGCTACCTTTTTCTCTTTTATCACACCCTTTACTTCTTCATTCCACCACTCCTCCTCTTTCCTCCTGCACCCACCCTCCTATAACCACAAACTTCTGCCCCACATTCTAATACTGCATTTTAAAACTATCCCAACTCTCTTCAACCCCCACTACTCCTACTTGCACTAGCCCACTTTTCTGCCAATAGTTGCTTATATCTCACCCTAACTTCCTCCTCCCTTAGTTTATACACTTTTACCTCTCTCTTACTTGCTGTTGCCATTTTCTTTTTGTCCCATCTACCTTTTACTCTAACTGTGCAACAACCAAATAATGATCTGATATATCTGTTGCCCTCTATAAACATGTACATCCTGAAGCCTACTCATCAACCTTTTATCCACCAAAACATAATCCAACAAACTACTTTCCTTACGTGCTATATCATACCTTGTATATTTATTTATCCTCTTTTTCATAAATATGATTACTTATTACCAAACCTCTTTCTACACATAGCTCAATTAATGGTTCCCCATTTACATTTACCCTGGCACCCCAAATTTACCTACTACTCCCTCCACAACATTTTTACCCACTTTAGCATTAAGATCCCCAACCACAATTATACATATATAATATATATATATATATATAAATATATATATATATATATATATATATATATATATATAAAATAAATATATATATATATATAAATATATATATATATATATATATATATATATATATATATATATATATATATATATATATATATATATATATATATATATATAATTTCCTCTGATGTAAGAACATCTACTAGTTTTCATCTCTTTAAGTCAAATTTATGTTGCAAGTTTCCTGTTGTCTTGAAGATGATGATATCCTTAGGTAGCCTTTTACACATGTTCTTAAATCATAAACAAGAACATTTCAACCTTCTTGATGTAAATAAAAATCTATTGACAGGGCTGGCTGCATCTTTTTTTGTTGCCACCTCTCTATATAGGAATTATTGCAACCAAGAATTAACAACTGGGCTTCTATATTACCACTTGAATTATTTGTCAACCTTATAACACTTGAGCTAACGAATGACAATGACCTTCACTCGTCGGTCACTGCTGAGTCTCTCATGACTGAACTTTACTCACATAATAACTAACTGAGAAGTCAGTATAAATATTTAAAAATCAGAGCGAAAGGAATTTAGAAATAATTCTTCAGGATTCCATCTCATATTGAATTATTCCTACATGAAAAATCAAATAAATTAACCAAAGAAAGTCTTTGAATGACGAAGTTAGATATAACTTTTGTTTGTATTTCAAACATAGTAAATTATAGTAGGAAATAAGTACATAATGAATCTAAATGTCATAGAATTAGTTAAAAACTTAAGTAGATCTTTGACTCACTATGATAAGCACAGAGTAACTTGTAATGAGACTGAGGTTGTAGTAGCCAGGCTTGGTTACAAGTACTTCTAGCAGTATATTATATACGCAGACGATGATCACCCTAAATGCAAAGTATGTGGTCAGTCTTATGGTCACTTTCTTCAACTATATACGTATTTGATTGTCCACTTATTGAGGAATATTAATATAGTATAATAACCTATGTAATATATCGAGGTATCTTAATGAAAATGAGATACCAGACAGTTAATCACGTATCCTAAATTTGCTCAAAACACATGAAACAATTATGAATATATATCCAGATGTATTCCTTTTGCCTTTTGGGTCCTGGTTATTGCTAAAGTAGATAAATATAAAAATCTGAAACATTCATGCTTTTCGTTTCACTTATCGATAAATAGTTTTCTTATATGTTCAGAAACTATGAATTATTGTGTAAATTCTTCAGTATTAAGTGATTTGTGCAATGAAGATATTTATATTTAATGCCACTTGGAAGAAAACTTTCTTTTGTTGATAAAGCCACAAAAAGATCTTAGCCTACCCCAACAGAACCTAACGTACTCTAAAAGATTATTAATTATTAGGTTAGGTTTGGTTGAGCTGGATTTTTCTTTTGGTTAACAAAAGCTTTTCTTCATTGGCTCAAACATAACTAATTTCATCTCACAACTCATTTAATATTGTATAATTTACTACTAAAAATATCGAGCTGAATATATATATATATATATATATATATATTATATATATATATCCTAGGTAGTAGGTTGGTAGACAGCAACCACCCAGGAGGTACTACCGTCCTGCCAAGTGAGTGTAAACGAAAGCCTAATTGTTTACATGATGGTAGGATTGCTGGTGTCTTTTCTGTCCATAAACATGCAAGATTTCAGGTACATCTTGCTACTTCTACTTACACTTAGGTCACACTACACATTCATGTAAGCATATAATACACACCCTCTGGGTTTCTTCTATTTTCTTACTAGTTCTTGTTCTTATTTCCTTATCTCCATGGGGAAGTGGAACAGAATTCTTCCTCCGTAAGCCATGTGCGTAAGAGGCGCCTAAATGCCGGGAGCAAGGGTGTAACCCTTCTCCTGAATAAATTACTAATGTAAAGGAGAAACTTTCGTTTTTCCTTTGGGCCACCCTGCCTCGGTGGGCCACCCTGCCTCGTGGGCCACCCTGCCTCGGTGGGAAACGGCTGAGGTGTTGAAAGGAAAGAAAGGATATATATATATATATATATATATATATATATATATATATATATATATATATATATATATATATATATATATATATATATATATATATATATATATATATATATACTATATATTAAACGATTCCTCCCCTCGCCCCAAAAATAATTGGCGTATAAAACATTTGTAAATTAAACATTATCACCTAACTCTGCCGAGCAGCTGAGGTAATTATTGATCCAATAATCTTACATTATAACTATATCTTCTTATATTAGATTATGGTGAACGAGAGTGTGTTGATATATTTGCGACCTGTTATTTATGACTATAGTAGAGACACTGTGCAGAGTAAACCGTTATTTGTTGGCCCTGACTGGCTTGTGCTAGCGCGTCTGATGCCGTGCTCCTTCCTTAAGTGGATGTGACCTGACCTGACTAGGTTGGGTCATTGGCTTAAGCCGGTAGGAGACTTGGCCCTGCCTCGCATGGGCCTGTAGACCTGCTGAAGAGTTCCTTCTTTCTTATATTCTTATGACAAATTTTGTTGTAAACAGAGCAGATCTGTACCGTGGTGTCCCGTCTTCAGTATTTGTATGTACAAAACAGAGTTTACTATATCCCGTATTTAGTATCTCTGATTTTACAAAACTTAAGTATTTAGTTTATCATACAGATATTTGTATTTTTAGTGTATATTTGCATCAGCAGTCTACCAATCTTCATGAAAAAATTTTTTTTAGTTCAGACTCTCAGGTAAGGACCCACAAAGGGCGAGGGGGAAGTGGGGACAGAAGAAGAATAGCCGGTGAGAGAGGAAGAGCTGAAGGAGAAGAGAAAGAGTCAGGACTAAACCCAACAGTCTAACTACTTAAAAAAAAAAAAAAAAAAATATTATCAATTTGCTCAATATATTCAAGTCATATTATAGCGATTTAGCAGTTTTTTTTATTTTATGTAATAATTTTGCATCATCTGCAAACTCTGATAAGATATTTATATATGTATTAAAAAAGATATCGGAGCATTTTCCTCTCAAACAGAAGTCTTTCAACCATTGTTTGCCTTTTATTATTCCTATAGTTTGCAGTTTGCAGTTTATTCTTTCATTGGGATCTTAATTAAAAGCTCCCTTAATGTAAAGATATAAACACTGTGTGTGTGTGTAGTTGCAGGCGTCGAGTTAGAGCTCCTGGCCTCACTTCTTCGCTGGTTGCTACCAGGTCCTCTTTCCTTCGGCTCCAAGAGCCTTATCGTACCTCTTCTTAAAGCTATGTATGGATCCTGCCTCATTTTTTTTATTTAAAAGACATATAATAGTACATATACGATAAAACGTTGCAAAACTGTGTAACACCATAACATCCAGAACACTAAATATACAATGTAAATCTTCAACAGTTGCCACTCCACTTGTGGTATCCTCACTCTGTTACATGAAAACTCTAGTGTGCCTAATGCCTGTATAACATTAACACGAAAACCTGAACAACAATAATATAAAATAAAAACCGTATATTACATGATTCAAAACAATAAGATCATAGGCGTCTATAATGCCAAAGGAGCTTACATATTAACCATAATATATCTAGTAACCAGCACAATACATGATGCCTAATATTCAATAAAAAGAACATTATCCCACTCAACTCGTGGTAATAATACAATTACTCCTCAAAGAACATCCAAAATAACTGTATAACAGTAACACAAAAAACTAAACATTATAAAATAAAAACCGTACATTACAAGACTCATACACTCAGGTCATAGGCTTCCATAAAGCCAAAAGCCTATACAAAATAGTGCAATAACCGTATATAATTCCATAATATATTTACTAAATCGTATTAATATAAAAAAAATAAAAACTAGAAATAGGGAACATAACCCCATAACATCAGAAACACTAAACAATATAGGTATAAAGGAAAACCGTATTTATACAATTTCTCCAACACATTGAATCACATATAATAAAAACTAAGTACACCAATTAAAAGGAACCAGCATTGATAGTTCTTATAATAAACAAGCCATGGAAAATTTGAAAACATAAACACAATCCGCACAACACTTCAGAAAACCCCTGCTGTCGTACTCCATTTCCTGGAACATGTCCTTCGTCACGTCATATTTTAAAATAGTATAGTTCAACCAGTTACACACTTGCATCCTCCTGTACCTATGCTCCCTTTTCCGCGTCAGATGTTTTTACCCCAGCTCTCAACAACAGAGCATATGTCTCCAATCTCCCCCCCCCAGTTTCGTACTACTAGGCACCTAGAAACCACATGCAACACAAAATCTACCCCCTCCCAACCTGCAAAGAATCCAGTCCTTTCCAGCTCTACTCCGGATACACACACAACCCGCACATAGAAGAGAGGAGCTTACGACGACGTTTCGGTCCGACTTGGACCATTTACAAAGTCACACTAACACAGAGAAAAGGTAGAAGGGGTATTTATAGGTCAGCAGACAGGGAAGGGCACAAGAAAGGGGTGGAGGAGTAATAGTGGAAGTAGTAGTGGTGGAGTCAGTCAATTCTAGGAAAGAGGAGCACTGCAATAAAGCTGGCGGCCAGCATAGGGTAAGGACAAGAACACAGAGGGGGAAAAATGATGAAAATAAAATAAAGAAGGACAAATACAAGGAGAAATACAGAGGAGAAAGAAGAAAGAGGAGAAGGGGGAAGAGATAGAAGGGGAAGGAATCAGGTTAAGTCACGGGTGTTCTGAAGTTTGGAGCATTTAACAATGTAATGGGAGAGGAAAGCATCAACAGAGACAAAGCCAGGGCTAAGATTCATACAGGGAAAGTTGTGTATAAGGGAGGATTCAACCAGACGGCGACTGTGAAAGTTGGACGTAGGGTAGACAGTTTTAGCAGAAGACCAATCAATAGGATGACTGTGATCTCTGACATGACAGAAAAGAGCATTATTAGTGTCGGCAAGCCTAACACTATTTTTGTGCTCCCTAAGTCTGTCGTGGTAAGCTCCTCTCTTCTATGTGCGGGTTGTGTATGTATTGTTCCAGTCACGGTATTTTGCCTTTTTTGTTATCTACTCCGGATCACTGTAATAACTTTGCCACCGTTAATGACCTATATCCTCGGAGAAACACGATGCCCATTTACCTCCATATAATATCCTGTTCCTACACATCGATTGATACACGCGACCCGCTAAGGCTTTCTACCCTACAGTCCCCACCTACCTCACTCATTCCCCACGATACATACAAAAAATCCACGACTACATACATGATTGCCCTCCCCACCTCCCTCGGTGCGCCCCTCACATCCTGCCTCAATTACTTCATTCACTCTTAGATACTCGCTAACCTGGGTGTTAGTCCTGGGACAAAACTGACCTAATTTGCCCGAAATGCTCATCATAACAAGGGGCTTTCTATATAGTAGTATGTCATTGATGTCAGCTAGGCTTGTATACCATGTACATGTACTTGTAGAAATAAAGATATTAGTATTATTATTTTTTTTTTATTAACGAGCGTGGGTGCGTGTGTACTCACCTAATTGTGGTTGCAGGGATAGTCATAGCTCCTGGCCCCACTGGTCGCTACTAGGTCACTCCTTGCTCCACGAGCTTTATCATACCTTTTCTTAAAGCTATGTATGAATCCTGCCTGGTCACAGACCGGGCCGCGGGGGCGTTGACCCCCGAAACCCTCTCCAGGTATACTCCGGATATACTACATCACTCTCCAGACTATTCCACTTTCTGACAACTCTATGGCTGAAGAAATACTTCCTAACATCCTTGTAACTCATCTGAGTCTTCAACTTTCAGTTGTGACTCCTTGTTGCTGTGTCACATCTCTGAAAAAATCTGTGTTTATCTACCCTGTAAATTCCTCTCGGAATTTTATAAAATAATGTTGTTATCAAGTCCCTCCTGTCTTCCTGTGTCGTCAGGTTGAGTTCCCTCAACCTCTCCTCGTCGGTCATACCCCTTAGCTCCGTGACTAGTCTTGTCGCATACCTTTGTACTTTCTCTAATTTTTGACGTGTTTGACCAGGTGTGGGTTCCATACTGGTGCTGCATACTCCAATATGGACCTGACGTACACAGTGTACAGTGTCGTGAATGACTCCTTACTTAGATGTCGAAACGCTATTCTCAGGTTTGCCAGGCGCCCATATACTGCAGCAGTTATTTGGTTGATGTGCGCCTCAGATGTGCTCGGAATGATGCTCACCCCATGATCCTTTTCATTGAGTCTTGCAGCCTCTGACCTCTTAGGCTGTACTCTCTCTGTGGTCTTCTTTGTCCTTCCCCAAGCTTCATGACTTTGCACTTGCTGTGGTTAAACTCCAGGAGCCAGTTGTCGGACCAGGCTTGCAGCCTGTCCAGATCCCCTTGTAGGCTTATGTGATCCTCGTCAACTTGTATTCTCCTCATTAGCTTCACATCGTCTGCAAACAGGGACACCTCTGACTCTATCCCTTCCGTCAGTCATACAAGAAACAGCACCGGACCTAGGACTGACCCTTGTGGAACCTTACTCGACATATGCATCCACTCTGACACCTCGTCTCGGACCGACACATGTTGTTTCCTTCCTGTCAGATATTCCCTGATCCATTGCAGTACTTTCTCTCCTATTCCTGCCTGTTCCTCTAATTTTTCAACCAGTCCAAGAATATGCAATCTGCTCATCCCTCTCTCTCATGTCTTAATTCTGTTACCTTGTCATAGAACTCCTATAGGTTCGTGATACAGGATTTTTCCTTCCCTGAAGCCGTGCTGGTTGTCATGTATTAGTCCATTCCGTTCTAGGTACTCCACCACTCTTTTGCTGATAATCTTTTCCATAACTCTACATACATGTCAGCGACACTGGTCTGTAATTTAGTGCAGCCTGTCTGTTTTTCTTCTTAAAAATCGGGACAACATTCTCTGTCTTCCACACCTCAGGCAGTTGCCCTGTTTCGATAGATTTATTGAAGATTATTGTTAGTGGCACGCGCGCGCGCGTGTGTGTGTGCGCGTGCGTGTGTATGTGTGTGTGTTTGGGTGATGCCGAGTTGGCGAGGAATGTCACTAGGGATGACTCACAAGTCAGTTAAAAGCACACAAGCGGGTGAGTAGCAGCATCAGGAGGAGCAAGAGAAGCTGCTGCCTGGGTGAAGTATGTGTCCACACCATCAAAGAAACCCAGCCAGCTCGTCTAACCTTGGACCAGCCTCGTTACTTTAGTCTTTACTTGGACCAGTCTCCTCACTTGTGTGTCTCACATGGACCCGGCTTCTTCCTCTTCTTCTTGATTTGCCGGTTCTCTCCCACCCCGGATCTTTTCCAGATGGTGACCTGACCTTGGCTCCCTGTCGTGAGAATATCTGAGACCTATGTCTCCCATGGGAGGAGGTACAAGTACCTCCTCATCTTCTGGGACCAACTGTCCCCAGGCCTAGCCCCATTCACCGCTCTCAATGGGCTCGTAGGGAGAAGCTAGGCCTCTGGTCTGCCACCTTCCCCGCCCCAGGGGGGGCTCGTGGTAATGGCAGTCTTGTGATCTGCAGGTGGTAGCAAGCTCTGGCTTGCTTGCCGAGTAGGGAAATTAGATCTAACAAAAATTATTCTAAATGGATGAACAATAGATTAAAACATCTCATTGGTCAAAAGAGAAGCATATATAGGCCTATCAAAAGAGGGGATGGGCAGAAAAGAAATCAATATTTTCGATTAAAGAGAGAAATAAGAAAAAGGAATAAGAAAAGCAAAAAGGGATTATGAGGCTAAAGTCGCAAGGGATTCGAAGACTAACCCAAAAGGGTTCTTTCAGGTATACAGAAGTAAGATTAGGGACAAGATTGGCCCACTTAAGAGTAACTCAGGTCAGATCACTGACAGTGATAAGGATATGTATGAAATTTTCAATACTTACTTCCTCTCAGTTTTTACTTAGGAAGATACTAGCGAAATTCCAGAAATAATAAATTATGTAGAACAGGAAGATAATAAACTATGCTCGATTGGGGTAACTAGTGACATGGTCTTCAGATAAATAGAGAAATTAAAACCTAACTAATCTCCAGGCCCTGATGAACTGTTTGCAAGATTTTAAAGGAATGTAAAGAGGAACTTAGCAAACCTTTGGTAAATCTTTTCAATATATCACTACAAACTGGCATAGTGCCAGACAAGTGGAAAATGGCAAATGTAATACCTATTTACAAGGCAGGTGGCAGGTTCTTAGCTTCGAACTATAGACCATTAAGCCTAACCTCCATAGTTGGTAAATTTATGGAATCAATAATTGCCGAGGCAATTCGTAGCCATCTTGAAAGGCATAAATTGATTAATGAATATCAACACGGTTTTACTAAGAGGCGTTCCTGTCTTACGAATTTACTAACTTTTTTCACTAAGGTGTTTGAGGAGGTAGATCATGGTAATGAATATGATATTGTGTATATGGACTTCAGTAAGGGTTTCGATAGAGTTCCACATTAGAGGCTACTGAGGAAACTTAAGGCACACGGAATAGAAGAATTTTTTTCCTGGGTAGAGGCATGGTTGACAAATAGGCGGCAGAGAGTTTGCATAAATGGGGAGAAATCAGAATGGGGGCACGTCTCAAGCGGTGTCCCACAGGGGTCAGTTTTGGGCCCCTTGTTGTTCAAAATTTATATAAACGACATAGATGAGGGAATAAATAGCAACATAAGCAAATTTGCTGATGACACCAAAATAGGCCGTCCAATTCATTCTAATTAGGACATTAGGGCACTCCAGGATGATTTGAATAGACTGATACAGTGCTCGGAGAAGTGGCAGATGCAGTTTAATGTAGACAAATGCAAAGTTCAACATGTCGGGCAGGACAATAACCATGCCACATATAAACTGAATAATGTAGATCTTAATACTTGTGATTGCGAAAAGGATTTAGGAGTTCTGGTTAGCAGTAATCTGAAACCAAGACAACAGTGCATAAGTGTTCGCAATAAAGCTAACATAATTCTTGGCTTCATATCAAGAAGTATAAATAATAGAAGTCCTCAGGTTGTTCTTCAACTCTATATATCTTTGGTTAGGCCTCATTTAGATTATGCTGCACAGTTCTGGTCACCGTATTACAGAATGGATATAAATGCTCTGGAGAACGTACAGAGGAGGATGACAAAGTTGATCCCATGTATCAGAAATCTTCCCTATGAGGATAGACTGAGAGCCTTGAATCTGCACTCTCTAGAAAGGCGTAGAATTAGGGGGGGATATGATTGAGGTGTATAAATGGAAAACAGGAATAAACAAAGGGGATGTAAATAGCGTGCTGAAAATATCCAGCCAAGACAGGACTCGCAGCAATGGTTTCAAGTTGGAAAAGTTCAGATTCAGGAAGGATATAGGAAAGCACTGGTTTGGTAATAGAGTTGTGGATGAGTGGAACAAACTCCCGAGTACCATCATAGAAGCTAAGACGTTGTGTAGTTTTAAAAATAGGTTAGATAAATACATGAGTGGGTGTAGGTGGGTGTGAGTTAGACCTGACTAGCTTGTGCTACTAGGTTTTATGCCGTGCTCCTCCCTTAAGTGGAAGTGACCTGACTACCTGGAGTTTACCTGGAGAGGGTTAACTCCAGGTGGTCGGGTGTAAGCCGGGGAGTGATGGACCTGCCTCGCATGGGTCAGTAGGCCTGTTGCAGTGTTCCTTTTTTCTTATGTTCTTATGTTTGTCATAAACTAGGCTCTTTGTCATTCATAAACCAGGCTCCTCATCTATCATTCTAGCATGAACCAGGCTCCTCACCTGTCATTGTAGCATGAACCAGGCTCCTCACCTATCATTCTGGCAAGAACCAGGCTCCTTACCTGTCATTCTGGAATGGGCCTGTCATTCTTGCTTAGACTAGACTCCTTACCTATCATTCTGGGATGAGCCAGGTTCCTTATCTGTCATGAACCAGGCTCCTCACCTGGCACTTCTGACATGAACAAGGCTCTTACCTGTCATTCTGGCATGGACCAGGCTCCTCAACTGGCAGTCTGGCATGGACCAGGCTCCTCATCTGGCAATCTGGCATGGACCAGGCTCCTCACCTGGCAGTCTGACATGAACCAGGCTCCTTACTTTGTAGTCTGATATGGACCAGGCTCCTCACCTGGCAGTCTGGCATGGACCAGGCGCCTCACCTGGCAGTCTGGCGTGGACCAGGCTCCTCACTGGAAGTTTGGCATGGACCAGGCTCCTCACCTGGCAGTCTGGCATGGACCAGGCTCCTCACCTTTCAGTCTGACATGAACCAAGCTCCTTACCTGGTAGTCTGACATGGACCAAGCTCCTCACCTGCCAGTCTGGCATGGACCAGGCGCCTCACCTGTCAGTCTGGCATGGACCAGGCTCCTCACCTGGCAGTCTGGCATGGACCAGGCTCCTCACCTGGCAGTCTGGCATGGACCAGGCTCCTCACCTGGCAGTCTGACATGAACCAGGCTCCTTACCTGGTAGTCTGACATGGACCAGGCTCCTCACCTGCCAGTCTGGCATGTACCAGGCTCCTCACCTGGCAGTCTGACATGAACCAGGCTCCTTACCTGGCAGTCTGGCATGGACCAGGCTCCTCACCTGGCAGTCTGGCATGGATCAGGAGCCTCACATGTCAGTCTGACATGGACCAGCCTCCTCACCTGCCAGTCTGGCATGGACCAGGCGCCTCACCTGGCAGTCTGACATGAACCAGGCTCCTTACCTGGTAGTCTGATATGGACCAGGCTCCTCACCTGCCAGTCTGGCATGGACCAGGCGCCTCACCTGGCAGTCTGACATGAACCAGGCTCCTCACCTGGCAGTCTGGCATGGGCCAGGCTCCTCACCTGGCAGTCTGGCATGGACCAGGCTCCTCACCTGGCAGTCTGGCATGGACCAGGCGCCTAACCTGGCAGTCTGACATAAACCAGGCTTCTTACCTGGCAGTCTGGCATGGACCAGGCTCCTCACCTGTCAGTCTGGCATGGACCAGGCTCCTCACCTGGCAGTCTGACATGAACCAGGCTCCTCACCTGGCAGTCTGGATTGGCCAGGCTCCTCTCCTGGCAGTC